>CM022706.1:6500377-6732414 GCA_012295165.1 Asparagus setaceus
CAATGAGCTCCATCCTAAAAGAATTTTTATATAATTTACTTAATTAATGCTATTAATGAGGTTTACAGAATGGGGAGAGGTTTATCTTGGACCTTGCAGTTTGAATGTTGTATTTGAATTATTTGGTCCTTTTTATATTGTAATCCAATAATCTTGTAGTTGGATCTTCTTGCTTTCATAGTAATCTTATAAAAACGCTATTATGAACTAGAGTCGGTCACCTCCATATAACTTTATGTAACCTACTTGCTATTGTCACTTCTCTAAGTTAATTTTTTTTTAAAAAAAAAATGCAAAATAGAAGACCGCTAGTTCGAAGTAGAAATTTTTTTGAGTTCCTGAAACCCGACCCTGGTTGGAAATGAGAAATTGTGCAAAAAAGAAAGCTGCGAAAAACAACCTCCTCATCCTCTTATTCTTCATCCAAAATCAACTCATTACAGCGGACCTTTATATATTTTTTTATTATCAGCACCATTAACTACATCGTTTTCATAGGTTTAAATCTGAACTCATGTAGTAATATTTTTTTCCCCTAAACTCAAGTATAAAGTCGGTGGAATTTGAATCTATATAGCACTGACAACATTGAAGCTAACCACATAGTATATTATCTGATAATTGACTTGATCGTATTCATGTCAAAATATAATAGGTTAATTGCATATAAGCCCCTATAGGCAGAGCTAGGTTCTAGTTTGGGTTGGGGGCCTTTACCCCAAAACTTTTAAAATTTGCATTTTGATGGAGTAACTATTATTTTGACAATTTATATATATACATACATAATAGTTAGTTGTCAGCTTACAAAATCCCTAAAAATAATTGAGCTAACCAATTACTTGGCTTAATAGAGTTTCTGCTCATCAGTTTTCTTTTAGTTTAAATAAATATATCTTTTGTCATCCATTATTCATAGATGAATAAATATTTTTGCATTCTACAAAGCGATTGCAAATAGAGTTGGTTTTCTTTTTTGTGATTCCATAAATATGCACAACACGTGTTTGCTGTCTTGTTGGAAAGAACTAGTACTAGGAGTTTGTGGACTTTTATTTCTCTTCATGCGTAAATGCTCTTCTTTCTTTAATTATTTATAGTTATCAAATTTTCTTGGATGAATAAAATATGCTCGCATCAAATGAAGAGATTCGAAATAGAGCTAATTTCCTCTTTTGTAATTTCGTATATACACGTGAGTTTATTGTCCGGTCTATGAGAACTTGAACTTGGAGTTTATCAAGTGTCGGAGGACACATTTTTCTTAAAAGGCACCTTATCTATTTTTATTTATTGTATTTGGATTATACTATGAACAATATTTGAATAAGAAAAGCATACAAATTTAGCTTGAAGTTAGTGTTTGTTTTTTATTTATAAAATAAAGAAGAGGGCACTTATGTATTGTAGATTCTTGGTCCCTCAAGATAAAATTCTTGGTTCCACCCCTGCCTCTATAATATTACTTTTTGGAACTTATTATCATTGTAGTTTGATTATTGTAAATAAACTATTCCGAGTGAAATCTTTTTGACTCCTCTACTCTCTTAGACAGAGAAAGTTGTTCTTTGATGTATAAACTTTCGAGGTTAAAACAGTTGAAACAATTTACACGTAAAAATCAAACTAGATAATAAGCTTGAGAGAGAGAGAGAGAGAGAGATTTTGTTCTTTGACAAATAAACCCCAAAGGTTGAAAGAGTCAAAAAAAATTTACTCAGAATCTACTTGAAAATCAAACCAGATAATAAGCGTGCAATGCACGTGCTGATGGTCAATTAAATACCTCCTTTGCTAGAGGCAGTATCCAATAGGGACGGTTCATGGCATTAAATGTGTATCTAAAGGATGTCAACTCCTAGATCTATATACGAATCCCGAAATTCAATAATCCAAGGACTGACATTCATTTGGTGCACATTTAGGGTTAGTTTGAATTTGCTTTTTTAGGTGCTTTTACCTTTTTTTTAGAAGAGGTCAATAATAATATTTGTTAAAATTTTCTTTTTGCATGCTTATTGAAATTATCTGCTTTTAAAGAGGTATATTATGAAGCAACTGCAAGATATTTTTTAAAGTAGCTTTTACTTTTTCTAGTTTATATACCCTGTACGGCTTTTATCTTTTGATAATAATATTTAAGCATATTTTTGTCAAATTAACTTAACTACTTTTAAAAGCAGCTTGTAATTTATGATTGCCAAAGGAAGATTTTCAGCAGCATGTTGCTTCTATAAACGATTTATATTGTAGCTTAAGCAAACTGGCCTTCTAATTTCATATATCCGGGAGCACTTTTATACTTGCCCCCTTGCTCCCCTTCGCCTTCCCTCCAATCTCTCCTGTTGTCTTCTCTGTCCAAGCACCGCCGTCGTCGAAATTTCATCGACCGACGATCATACCACTCGCCTGGCCGAGGTCAGTCATTCTCGAATCTAGAGTTTTATTTCTTTGATGACACTCTTTCTTCTTCTTATTGTAATCGTTACCCCTAATCCATCGAATCCCAGATGGAAGAGGAGGCCGATCCTAAAAAGTTGAAGTCCGCGACAATGCGGACGCTCTCTCCACCATGGATTGATCTCCCAGATCCGATCACAGAGCTGATCCTAGAGCGCCTCCCTCTCCCTGATTACCTCCGCTCTGGCGCCGTCTGCAGAAAATGGCGATCCATCCAAGAAGATCGCCGCTTTCGCCACTCCCCTTCACAACCTCCCATGCCCCCATCCCTCCCTTGGCTCGTCCCCGTCCGAAGCGGAGATTCACCCCTCCACTGCTACAGCCCCTCCAGCCGATCGTTCTACCGGCTCCACCGCACCCATACTTTCGGCAACTGTGTTTTCTCCTGCCACGGATGGATGCTATACATTGATTTCTACGGAAGCTCCCGGTTTACCCTCATCAACCCCATCACCGCTGTCGAAATCCACCCTCCATTCCTTTCCCTCCCCGACGAGTTCATATGGGACGGGTCTGGAGCCATGTCTGCCCCACCCACCGATCCAGACTGCACCATCCTCCTCCTCTACGAAAACAACGCGTTCCTTTATCGAGTGAACGACGGCCTATATGGAGCGGATAGCGACGACGGCTGGTCCGATGGCGATGATGACTATCGCTTTGATGACTGCTGGCTCCGTTTGCGCCTCCCCGTGCCCACACGGTTACATGAGCACGGAGCCATAGGATCTACTACCGTCTTTTCCGGTGGCAGATTCTACTGCGTAACTGAATCCCATTGCTTTTATGTCATCGATCCTGTTCTCCCTAAGCCTTTGGTTCAATTCTTTGATTTGGGCACTGCTCAGATCCCTTGGCAGCAGTCGATCAACTTCCTGGTGGATTTCGATGGGGATGTTTTGTTGGTCATGACTCTAGTTGACCCCGTTCTCCTCGACGACGACTTCCTGGGGTTCGGAGTGTTTCGACCTGGTTATTCTGAAAAGATGTGGGTGAAGGTGGATCAACTTGGTGACCGAGCCTTGTTTATCCATAATCCCTGCTCCTTTTCCTTGTCTGCAGCTGATGTGGGTTGCAAGAAGAACTGCATCTATCATCCTAAATCATTACGAACGTTAGAAATTGCTTGTGATTTTGTTGTGCCAGAAGATTTGTTTAAGGTGTTTGATTTGGGAAAAGGGAGGTGGGTTGATGAGCAGCCGCATCAGGGTACATCAACTGAAGTTGACTTTTCACAGTTTGAAACTGAGGGCATTTGGCTCTTGCCAAGGCTAGACTATATTAATCATGATGATGCATGTGACGCTGGGATGGTCTCAAGCTCTCAGGAGTAGTGATCTTGTTTAGCTTCTATTCAACGGTAAGAGAGTTTACAACATTGCTTGTGCTTTTTTGTAACTAAATGATGTCCGCAGTTGTTTTCATTTATCATATATCAATTTAAGTTTGCTTTCTTGTCGTATACAAAAACTCAATGCAGGTCTTAATTGTTTTCTTGTTCGTTTATAACTACGATGCTAAGCATCATCTTTCAATCGGTCTGTCCAATTTCTGTTGCTTATCATGTAACTCAAATGAGCCAACATCATATCAAAGTAGCTGGCTAAGTGTATGTAATTGTTATTCTTGTCATATATCTTTGTCATACATTCAAGCAACTGTTTGTTTATTGGACAGAAAAGGTTGTTGCTCCATGTTATGTTTAACATAAATACCATGTTTTTAGCATCATGCATTTAATAAAACCATTCTACTTCTGTTTCTCATGACCTTTGATGAATATTAACAAACACAGGAACTGTGTCAAATGGGCGGATAGGATAGATTTCGAGTCTGTTCATCTCTAGAAAGCCTAATACAAAATGAATGCTATATGTCTTACTAAATTCCTGGAGATCACTCTGCAAATGTTTCAAAATGCTATAGAAAGCTTGATTTTCTAGTGACTAAAGGGATTTGGAAACAAGCATTATGATAAACACTATGGTCGCAGAATAACTATTGTCTACTAATCATGGATTTGGTATGGGGCTCGCCTTTTATTTTATTTTTTTCACTAAGAGAAGAAACTGGAGGTGCTTTGCCTGATTAGAAGGATAAAGCATACAGTAGAAATCTAAGAATGTAGTGGAGATGAGCCTTTGTGCCAACAAAGTATGGACTTTTGGCTGCTAAATCAAATTCCATAAGCAGTGTTACCTAATTCATATCACCCCCTCAAACCATCAACTTGTTCATGCTTTTCATAGTGAATTCCCAATCTGGATTACCAAAACCAGTAGCCCAAGGAATAAAAGGGCATTAGCAAGGTTACAAAAAACGCTAGGTGATCTATGCATTGGACATGACGCCTAGTCGGTTTCCCTATATTTTATTTTTTAATTACAATAATTGATAGTAAATGCCAATGTCATTGAAAGCTTAGGCACCGGACTGGCACCTAGATGAAATTCTTTCTTCGTTTAAGTGGTGCTAGAGGAGGTTTTGCTGAAGGTCAGAGGATATAGAGGAGCTGTTCATAGTTGGAGGCTGGAGAAGTTTGGAGGACGTTGAGGCTGCAATGGAGGAAATCACAATCAAGGCCTAAAAGGTGCAGTTCATGTAAGTAGACCACGCTTCCCTAGGCGCTCCCAAAATCTAGAGAGGCAGCCTAGGTACCGTCTAGATCTAGGTGTACGCCTAGAGGCTTTTTAGAACAGTGGGCATTAGTAACTAATTTATTCAACGGGTTCTTTCTTGTATTTGGGCTAGAATTTATTTTTTTCTAAGTTGGCTTGTTGATTCTGAGACTTGGGCTGGTCCTCAAACATCAGAATTTTAACTTTGACTATGTAACATAGTTACAATTGTAATCATGCTTTCTAATCGAGCAGTTTGTTTTCTACATGAATACATATCATCTCAGCATGCTTTACTGATACAATTGTTGTTATCTGACCCTAAATTTCATGTCTTTATATATGTGGTTGTGTATTATGTGCATATTACATTTATGCCTCGCTTATTTATACTCAAGCATACAAATGTTGCATTTATAGTTTTCAAAGTAACTCTAATGAGCAAGTGTAAGAAGACTTCTACATTCCCACTTAATTAAGCCATAACAAAGATCTCACAGTAATTTTTTTTTCACTTTTCTCATGGAGTTGATGACGACATTTATGAAGAATTAGTCAAATTGGTATTAATGCCTTTGTTGTTCTGGAGAAGGTTTCAATAGTTATATTCCATGAAACGATATTACTGTGTCCAAAATTTAGGACGTGCCTGGGGATGAAATTATCAAAGGTAAAGAGAATAACCTAGCTGGGGGATTAAGTAGAGGAGTATTAGGTCTTCAAACTTTATCCAATTTTAACAAAAACATAGTATCTGAGATTCCAAAATTTCCGATGTGTTTACAATGTCTTATAGCTTTACATTTAAAGTTTTCGCTGAAATTTGGGATGAAAGGCCTTGCCACTGTTGTTATTCTAGATTTTGCTTTCAATAGTTATCTAAAATCCCATAACTCTTGGTTGAATTTTGTAGTTCCTATTTCTGGAGTTGTTATGTAGTTTTTTGGCATCCTAATAAGCCAAAAATAAAAAATAAAAACAATAAAAAGAAGTAAATAATAATAATAATAATAATAAATACTTAAGCTTCCTAATAGTTAATCCGCAGCACTTTTCAGTGGATCAGGAAACATTTTGATCATCAGGAAACAACGTCACAGGTAAGTTTGTTAATGGAACAATTCGACTTGTGGATTCATTTGCCAAGTTTTCATGCTTTCCATTCAGATGGGTGAAGAATTGTAAAGTGATGGCAACACAGCTTCTGGCACTCTACTAAACAGAGATCACCATAGAAAATATTTAGGCTCCCTAAGGATGAGTATGGTAGCATTAGGAAAGATTTTTCTATAACGGTTGTAAGGACCTCAACATTTCACTATCAAAATTGAGTTTCGTAGAGGAAGTTTTTAGCTACCAGGTGAATTTTAAACTTGGTACTCATCTTCCGTAGACTAGCAAGTCTTAACTGGTAGCTCCTGTCTCCCCATATAATGGGCCTTGAAGTTTATATATATATATATATATATATATATATATATATATATATATATATATATATATATATATATGTATGAGAATAATGGGTATGTTTGGTACCGAGCACCAAAGTTGGTGCTTGGTAGTAGTGTGACTCATTCTCACCCACTTATTTAAAGGGGGACCCCACATTCACATGAGTGCACATGGGTTGGATAATTGAATGAGTGGATGAGAAGTGACCACCTCACCTTTTGTTTTAGGTCTGTTGGTCCCTTGCAAATCATGCTCCGAAAAGTGTGTTTAATGTTGCACTAATTTGTTAAAGCCATACGCTTTAGGAGTTTTTGTCACTAATATAATTCTTCTAATTTTGGAGAAATGTATGAAAGCCAGGTTAGCATATTCTAGGCCGCTGTTAATGATGGTTGGCAAAATCTTCTTAGGCTTGTGTTGTTTGTGATGAACTTTTAAGGATATGTGTCTTAAGTATTCGACAAAGATATACCAAATTTGTGTACCTGAAAGTAACCAATATGATTTCTCCTACGTTTTCTTATTTGTGATGTTATGCAAAAGCTGCACTAAAGGGGTTTTGACATTTTCTTGCCTACATTGTGATCTACATAGTGCCTAGAAAAATAACACTACACGTGCATCCATGCGATATCATAGATTTTTGATATAATGAAGAGGCTATGAGGTGAAGGCTGCAGGTGGAGGAATTGATCGATGGAGAGCGATGAGAAAGCTAATGGGAGGAGGGAGAGAGTTAAATGAAGCTGCAAAAATGGCCAGTGGGTTCCTTCTGATAGCCTTAGCAAGGTGACACAAGAGCTGATGGAGGTAAAAGGTTGCAAAGTTGAGGGAGGGGGGAGCTCATTGTAGAGTTGAGCAGGTTGAGTGACAATGGTCAAGATTTAGGCCTTTAACTGCGGAGCATTTTTCTTATTAAAATTGGTTGCAAATGTCAATGTAGATTGCTGTTTTTTTTAAAACTTCATCTTGCTTTGATCTTTAGTTAGTTTCAGGTGTTAATTCTTTGAATAAGTAGCACAAGCTCTTATAAGTCAGATAATTAATGTCAATATTTAAATTTACCTATTTAATACATTACTGACAATAGTTACTAGATTAATGTATAGTTCTAGTTTCAAACCTGACTTGAAACAAGTAACAATTGTATCAAGCAGTTTGGTATCCATGTTGAGGTATTACTTTGTTACCTTTTCATTGTGTGACTTGATATATATATATATATTTATATATGTACATGGATATGAATCATCTTAATTGTGCATATAAGAAACCTGCACAATAGTTCTGCCAACGCGTATGAAGGTCCCAAGATCGGATCAGCTCAGGCCTGATTTTGGATCCATCAAGGGTGCGGCCTATCCTGCATGCTCAATGTGTGTGCTCCCTAGCTGTCCCTCTGTCTCCCAGTTTCTATGGTTTTCTGGTCTGATGTGTATATTAGCGGAGCAGTTTCATCTTTACATTTATTTATGGTACCAATCATGTCTGAGTCATTTTCTAACAAGCAAAAGACTTGCTGTGCTGCTATCAGCGCGCCCAATCTCCATGAAGCTGTGAATGGCCACAAAGAGCCCATTATCCCACGTGATCAATGGATCCCGCTCTAGGATCTTGGATATGGATACTCCCCAGATCCCACGTGATCAATGGAGGAACTACTTCTTGGTGGAATTTAGTGGAGGGGGTTTTGCTGGCCATAATGCTATGCAACGCTTTGCTTAAGGAGCGTTCCTTCCCAAGTGTTTCGGCCGGGTTTTTCTGAAATAAAGACGTGGATAGGGGTGGATAGTCTCGGCGACCAAGCCTTGTTTATCCATAATTGCTGTTGCTTCTCCTTGTCAGCAATTGAAGTTGATGAGTCACAGTTTATGGGCAGCGGTGGTATTTGGCTCTTGCCCAGGCTAGACCATGTTAATCCTGACGAAGCTTGTAATGCTGGCAGGGTCACTATCTCTCAGATCTGATGATGTTTAGCTTATGCTGTAAACGTAAGGGTCATTGCCTTTTTCGGTAAATAGATGATGTCCGCAGTAGTTTCCTTTTCAAACAAACATCAAAGCAGCATCGCTTTTCTTGTAGTATGCGGAGTTTATAAGCTTGTTTGGTTCAGTTTGTTTCATGTGCGCATGCACCATGTTAAGCATCATCATTTAATGCAACCATCCAATTTCAGTTTCTTATGTCCTGTAAGCAAACATTGCAGCCGTATAAGAGTAGTTAGCTAAAATATTTCATGTTGTTTTTGCTTTGTCATATATCTAACTTAGCAAGTGAATTTTAAAGGAATTAAAAAAAAAGACCGTTTTTGAAACTTTATTAGCAAAATTGACATTTTGCGGATTTAATTAGCAGTCGATTTTGCAAGATATAATTTTTAAAATACACGGGACTAGTAGTCCCATGTAATTAGTGTTGGCTAATCACATGCTAATTAAACTTTAAAAAATATGCAAGACTAATTAAACTTCATTAGGGTGTAATTAGACACCACTAAATACACGAGACTAGTAGTCCCGTGTATTTTAAAGCTTCATTTTTGCAAAATCGACCTCTTTTTGGCCAGGTCGATTTTGCTAATAAAGTTTTAAAAATGGTCTTTTTTTTAAAAAAAATTTCAATTTTAAAGTATCTATTCATTATCCGTGGGCTAAAATCAATTAACAGGTAGCTAATGTCTCCCCATATAATGGGTCTGCTAAGTTTCTACTACTCCATACATACATTGTACCACAAATACACTTATGGTTGTAAGGGGCAGGACCTTTTAGTCTAGGTCTTTACGTGCCTTGCAAATCATGGTGGGAAAAGGCGTGTGATGTTGCTCTTATCTGTTAAACCTATACAATTTAGGAGTTTTTGTCACCAATATAATTTTCCTAGTTTTGAAGGAAGAGATGAAAGCCAACTCAACATCTCCCTTTTTAACTGTAAATGGTTGGAAAATTTTTCTTAGGCTTGCATTGTTTGCGATGACTTTTTAAGGTTATGTAACGTTAGGTTTTGACAGAGAATTTGTTGTCTATCTTCCTGAGAATCACGGATGTTATTTGTCTCATAAATTTTGTATAGTTCTGATGGCATGCAAATGCTGCAGTTAGTTCTGGATGAAACCAATAAGCAGAATGACTTCGATAGAAGGCTAAATCTTTCTAGGAAAGCTATGGCATGATAATTATTCGCACATTCAATGCTACAGCCCCTTCGACCAAACATTCCACTACCTCAGAAGCATCTATAGTCCCTTCTACCACTGTATGTTCTCCTGCCACGGCTGGATCGGGTTCCTTCACAACAACCCACTCTACCCGCTTTCCCTTTCCCTCGTTAACCCCATCACTGCCGTCGAAATCGAGCTGCCTTTCTTTCCCCCCGACATGGACTTTTTCCGTTACATGTCTGGTGCCATGTCTTCCCCACCCAGCGATCCCACCTGCAACATCCTCCTCCTCTTCGACCATGAAGTGTTCCTCTACCGAGTGAACGGCCATGATGAGTGCTGGACCCATTCGCAACTCCCCTTACCAACAACACAGGTGCCTCATCATAACCTCCTTCCGCCCACTGTGGGCTTCTTCGTTGGCAAGTTCTATTGCATTACACCGCACAAATGCTTCTACGTCATCGATCCTGCTCTCCCTAATCCTTCATTTAGGATCTTGGATATGGACACTGCCCATGTTATTGACAATGAACAGAACTTCTTGGTGGAATTTGGTGGACAGGTTTTGTCGGTCGTGATGCCATATTACGCTTGGCTTGAAGAGCCTCCCAAAGTGTTTCGCGCTGATTTTTCTGAAAAGATGTGGGTTACGGTGAACCAACTTGGTGAATTTGCCTTATTTATCCATTATTTGGGCTGTTTCTCCTTGTCAGCGGACGTTGTTGGATGCAAGAAGAATTGTATATATCATCCTAAACCGATAGACCCGACAGTGAGCGAGGGGTTTTGGTGTGCCAGGAGATTTGTTTGATGTGTTTGATTTAGAAACAGGGAGGTGGATTGATGAGCAATCACATCAGCATGCGGAAGTTGATCTATCACAGTTTATGGACAAGGGGGATGTGGCTCTTGCCGAGGCTAGACCATGTAATTTAATGCAGAAGCTTGTATCACTGGTAAAATCTCAGTCTCTCACACTCTGCGAGCAGTCGATTCATCAACCTCAGCCGGCACTGATTTTATCTGTCTTCTACCCTAGAGGGGAGAGCAACGTCAGTTTACGACGTTACTGAGTGTTTGGTAACTAGATGCTCAGTTGTTTTGATTTTGTCAGATTATCAAAGTAACATTGATTTCTTGTGACACGAAAAGCTTATAAATCGGATAATAATGTCATGTTCCGTTTCACCTGACTGCCATGTTAAGCGTTACCTTTTAATGCCATCCAATTTCTGCTGCTTTTGTCCTGGAAATGAGTATGGGCAAACATTGAGCTGTGTCATAGTAGTTGCTGAAGGATTTCTGTAACTGTTTTTCCTTTGTCATATATCCAAGTAACACTCCTTTCTTATTCTACAGAAAAGCTTATTGCTTCATTTTACTATTATGTTCTGTTTCATGTAAGTGCTATGTTTAGCATCATAAGTTCAATACAGCCATCCAACTGCTGTCGCTTACGTTCTATAAATGAATGTGACTGAATATAGGAGCCATATCCAACGAGGGGATAAAATTGGTGGATCTTCATTTCTAGAAAGCTTAACGCGAAATGAAGGTTATACAATCTTAGTATATTCCCCGAGTTGTTCTGTAAATTTTTGAAAAGGCTATATGATCTAGCAACTTAATGGATTTGAATGTAAACATTATGATTATATACACATGTCTGTGCGTGTCTTGCATTCGCACATATGATTATGCTCATGCACGCAAATACTGCATCATAGTTATCAAAATGACAAATTCTCAAGTGTATCAATATTTTGAATTCCAGCCTGATCAAGCCAAAACGAAGATCTTGCAGTGATCTTAGTTCTTTCACTTTTCTCGTGGAATTGATGGCTTTATTTATGAAGAATTTATACTCACATTATAAGTGCTTTGTCCAGAACTCTAAGAAAAATGTATGATATGAAAGCGATAAGAAAGAAAAACTAGTTGATGTATCTTGTTTGAGAAGCTCTCAGTTAATATTTCTTGTAGACACCCTTTTACGCTTGAAGTACAATGCGACATAATGGTCAGTATCAAAATTTGTTGATGTTTCCTAATAAGTTGTTAATCAGCACTAGTCAGTTTCTTCTTTTGTGGAATATTTGGAATCTTGGATGAACATTATGTATACATACAAAAACTCAGGCATACCCCAGTATTACACTATAAAAGGTATATATCTATGTCAAAACATATGTACAAAATAAAATAAAATAAAAACTATCTCAATGACTCTATCTATCTACTCTTTATATTTTAGAGAGATGTGGTGGCTGTAGATATTTGACAAAGTTACAAACTTTATTCTATTAAAAACCACCTCCGGGCTCTTAGCAACATCCGAGTAAAGTCTGGAATTCCTTTCAATCCCCAGACCATAAGCAGCTGCTGCTACAACCATTCTCTTAACATCCAAGGCATAATCCCTCCTATGTAAATGATGATATATTAAACACTATCCTCCATGCACAGCTTCTGTCCTTAAAAAGCCTATCCAGCTCATAACCCAATTCCAGACATCAGCCGAGAAGACACGCTCAAAGAACAAGTGTTCCTGTGTTTCCACAGAATTTGAGCATAGACAACAAGCAGTATTTAATTGAACTCCCGTAGCATTTAGCCTTTGCTTTGTAAGCAATCTGTTTTGAGCAATCAACCAGAGAATGAAAGCATTTTCAGGAATTGTAAGCTTACCCCAAACAGTCTTGTGCCAGACCACCGTTTGACTGATGGAACAATGTCTCTGTATGCTTGTGAAATCACAAATTTATCTCCCATGCGCCATTGTTGCATCTTCTCAATTACACCAGTATATGAACCAAACTTGCCAGTGACCACATTTGGGATCATAACTTTAATTGTCAACTATATTTCAATTTGACAAATTAGCACATTGAAGAGAAGCCTAATTTCAACAAACCATGCTCCCTCTCTTTTTTCGACAGTTCAAGATACTTTTACTGCTTTCAAGAAATTACAGTGGACGAGTGGATGTCACTGAGGGATAGGACAAGGAATGAGGGCATTTGTAGTAATTTGAAGGTTGCCCCTATAGAGGATAAAATGAGGCACATTGTTTGAGATGGTTTGGTCATATCCAACGGAGGCCATTAAATGAACCTATTAGGAGGAGCGGTAAGATTATAATTAGAAGAATAATGATAGCTACACTACTCCCTCCTACACACTACTTCTACACTGCACGATAGGGAAGTGTGGGCTCCCTTGTTGAGTCGTCATCAATTTTGAAAGAAGTTGAAGAGAATGAACCCCACATTATCTCTCTTGTAGTGTACAAGTAGTGTAGTTATCACTGCTCTATATAAAGTACTAGAGCCTAGAGGTAGGCCTAAGAGAATTTGGGTAGAAACTATTAAAATATATGTATAATAATGCGTAACTTAAAGGGAAGATAGCCTTCAACGGGAACTAAATGGAAGAGTAGGTCTCATATAGCGGACCACAAAAATTTGGTATAAAGACTTTGTTGTTGGTTATTGTTTATTGCAACAAGAACAACTGAATCGCAGAGCGGGTCTAACTTTGAATTGGAAGGCATCAACTGCAGTTCATCAAATACAGTAACAACAATTGTGAGTGAAAGTGGTCACTTTCCTTAGAATCTAGTGGGATCAAGGGGACAAATTCTCGATTGTAGTGACAATTTTTAATTAGTTACCAGGTGATTTTTAAACTTGGTACTCATTATCCTCGAGCTGAAAAGAATTCTAGTCTGTTAAGATGCTCCTCCATATATGCATGGCTAAGTTTTCGAAGTGTGTGTGTTTGGTTTAAGTCTTCAGGTGCCTTGCAAATTGGTGAAACTGGCATGTGATGTTTCCAATGTATCCCTTTCCTGCTGTTAATGAAGGTAGGCAAACTTTTCTTAGGCCTTCGTTGTTTGTGATGATCCTTTAAGGTTATGTTTTTCGACAGAGATAAGCCTATAATGTTGTCTATTTTCCTAATAGCAACTGATGTTATTTTCTCGTACGCTTTGTTATTCCTGATGTTATGCAAATGGTGCAGTTTGGTTCTCTAAGTTTCTTGCCTACATTGTGATCTTCCTGGTGCCTTAATGTAACACTTGAACAATAATGTAAAACTTGTCCTCATGTAATATCATTATATTTTTATATATTGAAGAGGCCAATAGGTGAAAGCAGTGGTGGAGGATTAATTGGAGAGCGATGTGGAAGCTGATGAAAGGAGGGAGAGAGTAAATGAAGTGGCAAAGATGGCTAATTTGTTCCTAATGATAGCACGAGCAGGATGATACAAGATCTGATGAAGGTAAAACGGTGAAAGGTTGCGGGAGGAGAGCTTATCCGGTTTGAGTGAAGACGGTCAAGGTTAGTTGGAAAATTCAAATTATATTGCTCTGATCTTTACTTAATTCAGGCGTTATGTCTCTGAATAAGGTAGCTCAAATTATGTTAAAGTCAGGTAATTAGTCTCAGTACATTTTGCCTACCGTAAATACACTGTTGACAGTAGTTATCAGATTTTACACTGAAGTAGAATTACAGTTAATCAGATTTGATACACAAGTAACAATTGTATCGAGCAGTTTAGGACCCATGTGGGGGTATCTACTTCGTTACCCTTTTATTTATGTAACTTGTTAAATATACATACGTGCACATGGATCATCTGCGTCATTTCAACGGCGCACATTGCTAATCATGTCGATTCATTTTCTAACAAACAAAAGATTAGTTGTCCTGATGTAGTCTATAATATTAAATATCTATTCACTTTCAGTCACATTACTGGCTTAATACTAGAAACGAGCATTGGGACAAACCTCGCATTCTTCGCTATTTGGCATCAAATAAAACGCCATTTTTTGTTCTTGTCTGTCTCGTTTGACTAATTGCCGGCCAACATTAACTCTATATCTTCAGATCCAAATTCTTCAAAGAGAATCGAAAGATGACCATGACGCCCGAGGATCTTCACGTCTTCTTCTTGCCTTTCCTTGCGCCGGGCCACATGATACCGATGGTTGACCTCGCCTGTATTTTCGCCAGTCGAGGTGTCAAGGTAACAATCGTCACCACCAACGGCAACGCTCCTCTCATCCAGCCAACTCTGGATCGCTCTCCCCACTTCATCAATCTGCACACTCTCCCCCTTTCCTCCTCAATCCAAAATCTCGTGGCCCTTCCATCTCCTGAACTCACACCTGAATTCATTACTGCACTCGATTCCCTTGAATTTCCTTTTTGTGAGCTCCTTAAAGAACACCATCCGGATATCATAGTTTCTGACATATTCTACCCGTGGACAGCTGATTTGGGCATAACGAGGCTAATTTTCTACGGGTCTAGTGTTTTTTCTACTATTGTAGGCGGTGCTATCAACATGCTAAAGCTCCATGAAGCTGTGCAGGATGACCACGAGCCATTTATCGTGCCTGAAATGCCTCATCGCATCGAGATGACAAGGACACAACTTATGGATGGAATCACTAAGCCGAATGATTTTGATGGACGGTTGGCTAAATCTTTCTGGCAAGGCTATGGCATGATAATGAATACTTTCTATGGGTTGGAGTCTGCATATATCAAAATGATACAATTGAAGGTATGGCATGTCGGCCCGTTTCATTCCGCAATCGAGATGCAGAGGATAGGGCGGTGAGAGGAGGCGGATCAGGGGTCCTTGAACTTTGCTTGAACTGGCTTGATGATAAGGAGCCAGGCTCAGTTCTTTACATATGTTTCGGGAGCTTAGGTCGGTCCACTTGTTCACAGCTTCGTGAGATTGCGATAGGACTCGAGGCCTCAGGCCACTCATTCATTTGGGTGATAAAGAATTGTGGCGATAAGGCCGAGTGGATGCCTGAGAATTTTGAAGAGAGGGTTAACTGTTTAATCATCACAGGATGGGCACCACAGATTCTGATACTAAACCATAAATCCATCGGAGGATTCATGACACATTGCGGGTGGAATTCATGCTTGGAGGGAGCGAGTGCTGGATTGCCTGTGGTTACGTGGCCTCTGTTTGCGGAGCAGTTCTTCAATGAGAAGTTGTTGGTGACTGTGTTGAGGATCGGGGTGTCGGTTGGGGCGAAGGTGTGCAGTAATGATGAGAAGGAGAGGGATTTGGTGAAGTCTGAGGAGGTGAAGAGGGCTGTGGATGATGTGATGGGAAGCGGAGAGGAGGCTGAGGAGAGGAGGAAGAGGGCAAAAGTGGTTGCTATGATGGCGAAAAAGGCAATGGAAGAAGGTGGTTCTTCTTATAATGAGATGAGTAGGCTGATACAAGAGTTGATGGATGTTAAAGCTGGTAAAGTCGAAGGAAAGAAAAGCTCGGTCAAGATTTGATGAATGTTATATTCAGGATTCAGGGGCGTGGACAGTTATGTTTGAATAATTTGGTCCTTTGAATATGATCTATAGCAATGTTCTAATTGGCTCTTTTTTTTTTCCCCAAGTGATACTATTCATTTCAAACTCATGGCGAGGCTCAACGGACTAATATTTGAGACAAATTGTATGATTTTCGCATCCTCCAAGGTCTATGAATGTACCAACTCTTAACGGAAATATTTTCTCGGTTCCGACGTTCCGTGATATGTAGTTCGTTGAGGAGAATCTTTTGTAAGAATCTTCTAAGAAATTTAGTGTCAAAAAACAGTTTCCTAAAGGCAAATCTTCACTGTAGGTCCCTAATGTATTAGCAAAATATCATTTTGGTACTTAACGTTTGAAAGTCATCAACAGAGGTCCCTAACGCTTTCTCCGTCATCAAATTAGATCCTTTTCGAATTTTTCCGTTATCTCCTGCTGATGTGGCAGCTTACTGGACTATTTTTATCTATTCTTTTGCACATAACCCCCTATAAGTTTTACAAATTATAAATAACACCTTAAATTTTTTTAAAAATTACAAATAACACCCTATAAGCCGATCACTTGTAGCTTTTAAAATTTTTAGGGGATATTGTGATGTTCCAACTAAAAGGTTGTTATTTATAATTTTAAAACTTTTAGGGTGTTATTTGTAATTTTAAAACTTTTAAGAGGTTGGTTGTAATTTTTTTTACCAAACCACTTGTACCTTTTGAAAATTTTCGGGGGATATTTTGAGAGTAATTTTAAAAAATTTTTTACTATAATTTTTAAAACTTTCAAGGCGTTATTTATAATTTTTAAAACTTATAGGGGTTATGTGCAAAAAGGAGAGAAAAAAATAGTCCACCACCGCCACATCGCCAGGAGATATCAGAAAAATTTGAAAAGGATCTAATTTGATGACGGAGAAAACGTTAGGGACCTCTGTTGATGACTTTCAAACGTTAAGGACCCAAATGATATTTGGCTAATACATTAGGGACCTACAGTGAAGATTTGCCTTTTCTAAAAAACTAGAGCTAACGAATTACATGGAAAAACTAATAGAGTGAACTAATTTTGGCGAGCTTCTAGAGCATTTGGGAGACTAAATAATAATGTACAAATGTGAGGGACTAATTTTAACAATAAGAAGGATTAAAGATACCAGTATCTATAGGGAGCCTCTTTTCTATATAGCTTTAATTTAAAACATACAAATTCTTCCATAAATATAAATGATTATAATGTACCTCACCAACAAAATAAAATCAGAAGAAGGATACGGATTGATAGGTTATTCTAAAAGCTTTCTTTTTATCCGTTTAATTTTATAATGATCAATGAGTAGTGTAAACTCTACGCGCCTATCTATTTATAAATAACATATATATGGGGGCATGGCTTCAAGATAATTAGGAAAATGGAACCAGTGGTGAGAGGTATTCTATTTGAATTTTGGGCATCGTTTAAAACTCTAATTGTTGTTCTAGTGATAAAAGTAAAATAAATAAATTGTGTTTTTCCGCTATGAGCGTCCCAAATATTCATATTCTAAATTAGTCCCTGAATTTTTATATTTTGAAATTAGTCCCCCAAATCTTTAAAGGTTTTAAGCTAGTCCCCTACGTCTTCATACTTTGAAATTAGTCCTCCAAATCTCGTAAGCATTTTGAAATTAGTTGCTTTAGTTGCACCAAATTAAAAATTTGGGAGAATAATTTCAAAATATTTAACATATTTAGGGAGTAATCTGAAACTATGAAGATTTGAGGGATTAATTTCAAAACACTTTAAGATTTGAGGGACTAATTTCAAAAGCGGAAGATTGAGGGACTAATGCCAAAATAAGGAATATTTAAGGGACCAATATGAAAAGAAAAACTATGGGGTTTTAGATATTAGGCTCTCAAATCTTCATATTTTAATATTAGTCCCCAAATTCCCTTCTAATATGATGATATTGGTCCCTCTAGTTAATTGGTGTTAAAATAAATGAGGATATTCGCTTTCTTGATGTAGAACACATTGCGGACACCTTCATGGAGAAACGGGATCGTAACAAGCCCAAACGGACGTTCGAGGAAAATAGGTTTACCAGCGAAGCGGTCGTAACTTTCAATCAAGTAAATCGGTTTGGACAATTTTTTAAAATCGCGTATTTTTTGAGCGGAGCCAACCAAACCTACCTAGTTCGGTTTGCTTTCGCCGTTCGTTCGCCAAATTCCTTCGGATTGAGAGATATCGTTTTACGAGTTTTTACTATTTTTAGTAATGTTTTAGAGTCTGTTTGGATTAGGAAGCAAATCGGTTTGATTCCAAATTTGACCGATTTACTTCCCTAATCGTAGGAGTCTTTTGAGGATAGTTTTCTTATTTCTATTTTGGCAAAGTTCGGTCAATTAGAGTTCTTATTTCTATTTTTAGTAGGAGTTCGAGTCATTGTAGGATTCTTATTTGTTTTCTATTTAAACAGAGTCTTATAAGCCCTAGAGGCATATCTTTTCATCAATAAAATTTCGTTTATTATATTTTCTTCCTGGATTCGGAGATCAACCCTCGGTGGATTCCGAGATTTCAATTTCCGCGCTGCGTCATTTCTTTAACTTCTTTTTTTTTCTTGAACGGATAGTTATGCCCCTCAGTTCACATACTCAAACCTATAACCTTCAAACTTAAAACCGTTATGCCTCTAACATCGAAACCCACTTACCCAAAATACAAACTCATTTCACCTCCTACTTTCTCCTGATGGTACACAGTTATTACTTATTAATCAACCCATAAAAACTAACAATCAATCCATAAAACTCAACGGCTTGAATTGCATGAAGAGGAGGGGGCTTGAAGAAGTAGAGGATTTATTTGTTTTGGTTTGAACTGCATGAAGAGAGCGAAGAAATAGAGGAGATGACTTGAGGAGGAAAGGATATCACCTTAAGATTACAAGAGAACGAAGGGAATTAAAAGGCTTAGAGGAGATGGGGGAGAGAGATGGGTAATAAGGTAATTACCCATCCACGGTTAGTCTAAATCTAACTATTGTTTACGGGTTTTAACAATTAAGCTGACGTCAGGATTAATATTAACGTATTAAGATGATTTGGGGAACTAGTATGAAACGAAGATTTAGGAGACTTATATCAAAATACTAATGATTGACGGGCCTAATATCCAAAAACCCAAAACTTAGTTTAGTTGCTTAATTAAGCTTATTTTCTCAGTCGCTCCCGTTCCCGCCAATGTGTTTTGCTTTTCTATTGGAGCTCCGTCGTCTCAAACCTTTCAAAGATCGAGGAGCCCTCATTGTTCTTGCGAAGGTCAGTTGTGGTCGAAATTAGGGGTTTGATCTTCGATAGTCTCTTTTGTTTTGACGTTGTTGCCACTTTCTAATTGGTTCCAGAGCTCCCTAAATCCCTAACCCTATCTTTACACCCATCAATCAAATCCAATCCAAGATGGAAGAAGAAATCATTTCGAAAATTTTGAAGACTTGTACGCAGAAGAATCATTCACCGTCATGGCTCGATCTCGCAGATCCAATCACAGAGCTGATCGTAGAGAAGCTTCCCCTCCCCGATTACCTCCGCTTTGCCGCAGTCTGTCGAAAATGGCGATCCATCCAAGAAAATCACCGCCTGCGCTTTTCCCCTTCACAACCTCCCATGTCCTCTCCTTTCCCTTGTCTCATCTCCGAACACCTCAGTGAAAATTCACCCCTCCAATGTTACAGCCCTTTCAAACAAACATTCTACAGTCTCCGGCCCATCTATACCCCCGTCGGGCTCTGTATGTTCTCCTGCTATGGCTGGATCTTATTCGTTAATGAGGAGCAACCCTACACCTTTTTACTCATCAACCCCATCACCAACGTCAAGATTAAGCCCCCATTCATTTCCCTTCCCGATGAGTTCCCCTCCAACGGGTTCAGCGCCATGTCGGCCCCACCCACCGATCCCGACTGCACCATCCTCCTCCTCCCTAAGGACGATGTTTCCTGACTGTTGGTGGTGTTTGCACCTCTGGTTGTCCACAAAGTTTCCTAATTACTCAAAGGGATCCATTGCTGTCTTCTCCGGTGGCAGGTTCTATTGCTTATCTGAATCCCATTGCTTCTACGCCATTGATCCTGTTCTTCCAAAGCCTTTGGCTCAAATCTTTGATATGGACCCTGCCCAGATTCCTAGGCATCAATCAACCAAGATCTGGTGGAATTTCATGGGGATGTTTTGTTGGTCGTTTTGCTAGCTGAAGACAGGCTTGTGCTGCTAGCTGGCCACATTTTATCGAAGACGACTTCCTGCGGTTCCAAGTGTTTCGGCCTGATTATTCTGAAAAGATGTGGGTGAAGGTGGATAAACTTGGCGACCGAGCTTTGTTTATCCATAATTGCTGCTCCTTCTCCTTGCCAGCATCCGATATGGGTTGTAAGAAGAACTGTATCTATCACCCTAAATCGTTACTGCTTAAAGGAACAGCAAGTTTGGTAGTTCTGGGAGATTTATTTCAGGCGTATGATTTAGAAACTGAGAGGTGGATTGATGAGCGACCGCATCACAATGCATCAACTGAAGTTGATTTTTCGCAGTTTGTGGGCATTGAGGAGATTTGGCTCCTGCCGAGGCTAGACAGTGTAAATCCTGAAGAAGCTGGTAATGCTGGTAGGGTCGGTGTCCCTCAGAGGACTCTCCGAGCAGTGGAGTTGTCAAACTCAACCATAAGTGATGATGTTAGCTTCTAGAGGTGAGAGTAACTTGAGTTTTTATGTTCCTTTGGTAGCTAAAAGATATCAGTAGTTATTTTTGCGCTGTCATATTTTATGGTAACATTGCTTTATTTTGATACAGAGAAGCTATTAATCCGTCTTGCTATCATTTTCTGCTTCATGTAAATGCCTTGTTAATCATGGTCTTTTATGTAGCTTTTTCTGGCATTTGACTTTTATGAGAAAAAGTTTATAAGAATTATATGAGTAAATTAGTTATTTGCTTGCTCAAACCCAGCTAATTTAGATTAGCTTATAAGTTAGTTTTGCAAAGAGTGATGATAACTAGACTACAAACCTCACATTACTTTTGCACTACATGACACAAAAAATGTGGAGTTCTTTCTTGAAAATTGCTATTAAAATTGATCACAGTTGACCTGCTTATGAGAGTAAGGCATAGTGATGAATACATAGTGAGTCTGAAAATGCTGAAAAGTCCATGGAAAACATAACGGCACAATGGAAGCACTATCACTCTGCAATTCAGACACCTTTGGTAATATGCAATGGTACATCTGAGAAAAACTTGATGATTTCTTGAATTTTCTTGATAGTAGGAAGCCCGGCTCTGTTCTTTATGTTTATTTCGGCAGTTAAGGCCGGTTCATTGTTTTGCAACTTTGGGAGATGGCTAAAGGTCTTGAGGCCACAGACCACATTCATATGGGTGTTGAAGACTGTTGACGGTGATTGCAACTCAATGCTAGACAACGACAATAAATGGAAAAGGATTGATAGCAAAAGGATGGGCACACACAAATGCTGGTGCTAATTACCGTGCAGTTGGGGATTCATGATGCACTGTGGGTGGAATTTTTGCTCGGAAGGAGCAAGTGCAGGTGTGCACATGATCGCTTGGCCTCTGTTCAAGTGATAGATATTCAAATAGAAGCTGTTGGCGTATATGTTTGATCGAGGGGAAAAAGTGAAAAGGCAGTGAATGAGCTGATGGGGAGCAGAGAGGAAGCTGATAAGAGCAGGAAGAAAAAGAGGAAGATTGCAGAGATGGCAATGAAGGCAGAAGAAAATAGTTCTTCATACAATGATATGAGCTATTTGATACAAGCTGATGGAAATTAAAATTGGATGACTGCAAGAAAGGTAGCATGAGCGATAAGAATGAGATTCAGTGGTAAGATATCAAAATTTTTCTGTCATGTATAAGCTCTCAAACTTTTGTTACTTATTGTGAATAATTTCTAGCTCAGTGATAAGAATGTGCTTGACTATTAAAGGTCATTTATCATTTTCCAGTGAGATAAATCTCGTTATCATTGTGCAACAAGCTAGAGTTAAATTTGCTTGCTTCTGGTCCGCTGAAGTATCATCAGAAGTGATCCAGCACAAGGTTTTCTTTGTTACCATCCATTATGTTCAAAGGGCTAAGAAAACTATGTACTTCATCAATTAAAAGCAGATTCTATGGAAACTATGTTCATCCTGTGCAATGCTCATTTCTTCCACGGGTCGTCAAATTTTAATATTTTGCAAGAATGAATTTTCCAAGAAGGATTAATTGCACATAAACCTCTTGTGGTATTGCTTTATTGAACTTACTATCATGGAGTTTCATTGTTGCAGATAAACCCCCTGAGTAAATCATTTTGGCGTTTACCCTCACATAGACGCACTAATTTCACCAATCGATAGTATCTTCCATAACTTCACCAGAATAAAAGAGTCCAACCAACTTAACTAAGAGGGTCTATCTGCAACAACGAAACTATAGCGTAGTAAGTTGAAACCATTGATACTATAGGGTAGTAAGTTGAAACCAGCGATGCTACTGGGGTCTATGTGCAATTAACCCCTTCCAAGATTGCTAGCAACAACAATTGTTGGCTTTGTTTTTTCCCAACATATAACGTAACCATCAGATTCTATATTTTTATTTTATGAAGAGCAGGAAGACGACAATGGTAAGAACACTTGTTCTTACTGTTGAGTTAATATAGTTATTGTATGCTTTAAGTTATTTGAGGTGTGATTTCCTTGTACAAAATGACCCGAGGATGATGAACGAAGACACTGGTGATATTGTGATCTGAAGCAGCAAAATGGACGGTGAGGTGTAAATTGAAAGAATAATACTAACTGTACTATATTACTCTCATACTACTTTGGTTTTATAAGCTACAAGTGTATGCTTCCTCTTGAATTATATTCAGCATCCATGTACATTTAGTACTCAAAAGAAAAAATTAAATTGATAGAAGGTAATGACATTTTTGAATATCTAAAGAACTATTGGGTGTTCCATGAACACTTGATTTAGGATCCACATTATCTCCAACTATGTGGTACTGGAGATGGTCTAGTTACTCTTAACGTTTATTTTTCGTTTCAATTTCAATGGATAAAATAAGATCCTGTTGAATTCCCGGTATTATCTTAAGTCACTATTGCATTGAAAACCATGATTTATGAAAACTTCTATTGAAATAGTCGAAAAGTCATATATGATATTTTATCTTATCCCATGAAATTAGAAGAGATTGTAAGGATTAAAGTAATTAGATCCTCTCTAATTACCCTGGCTGGGGAGAATCTTGAACTCAGGATTCGGTACCCCCAATTACCACCAATAAACTGGGGTTTTTTTCAAATTAGTCCCCACATCTTTAATATTTTTTAAGTAGTCCACCAACTCTTCATATTTTGAATTAGTTCCTTAAATTTTTAAGTATTGAAATTAGTCCGTCTAGTTGGTAGCTGGTTGAAATTGAAGGAATATTCCTTCGTCTTTAATATGTTTGGGTTCAGTACCAGGTATCTCTTATTTCAGCCTTTCAGATAATTTAGGTGTTGCCTTGCTAAGTGGACAAAAGGATCAAACTTTTCTCTCTTTTTTTGTATTTTTGTTTTTTTTCATTCAACCACCTTCTGGTAATCATCCTCTCTGGCGTTTTTTTGGCAAGTGTAAGCGGCTGACTTTAGATAAATCTCACGATTTTGGGAGGGAAAATTTTCCTTTTTCTCATAAATTAAAAATGGGGAATCAACAGTTGAAACAAGAAACGATAGAGAAGGAAACTTAAGTCAATAAGGGGATTTATCTCGTAAGAGCAATTTGAGAATCAATCACCATAACCAATAATCTATCCGTAGTTAATAAATTGGTTAGTACATGCGGCAGAGTGACTTATTTCAAAACGCTGAATTAATTTCAAAATATGAAGATTAGAAGACTAATTGGAATTGATGAGTATAAGGTGACGGTTCATTTAGTAAAGAACAAATTTTTAAAATAGACCATTTTAAGAATTTATTTGTAAAATCGACCCTTTTAGATTTAATTGTCATTTTCGACCTAGTTTACCAGGTTAGGCTGGAGTCAATAAAATCGCTGAAACTTCCGCGGATTTGAAATCCCGTGAAGTTTAGTGCATGGTTAATCATGCTAAAAGGTAATTAGGTTAGGTGATTAGGCACTAAACTTCACGGGATTTGAACCGAATGATAATATTTTTCACCCGGGCCGGACTCAAAACCGCGCCTAAAATGGTGAATAAATTACAAATGGGTCGATTTTACAAATAAATGTAAGATCTTTAATAAGACTTGATTACCTCAAAGAGATTGATAAAAACTAAAGCGAAATTATACACAATCCATGGTTTGAATCTTGAGTGGATTGATGGATCTTCTAATCTTAGGGCTTCTTCTCTTCCTTAGATCTCTTTTTAGATGGGGTAAAAGAGATGAGAATTCTTGTGTTTTCATACCCTAGATTAGGGACCATAACCCCATATATATAGGTGTTGCACTTTTACAATTTGGCCCCTCATCAAATTGTAATTACAACTCACAGTATCGCACATTTAGCCCATGACAATATATAAATACCGATAACCCAACTTAATTGATCACTTTAGTGGGTTTCCTTAAGTGATAGATTTACACATTAATTTAACATATGTGCCCACAAATAGATTTAATTAGATTTAAATCTAACAATAAATTCCTACAAAGGTCTATTTTGAAAATTTGTCCTTTAATAAATGAGCTAGCAAGAGATAAATTAGTAATATCCACACCTTTTGATGGGAGAAGTAGGGTAAGTCTCTCCATGGTTAGCTTCTATTCTTGCAGTTTAACTTGTTTATGCTTTTAAGGGTGAACTCCCGATCGGGATCACCAAAACCAGCAGTCCAATATGTGAGAAGGCAGTATTAACTAATTGATTCAGTGAGTGTCTTTCTTGTATTTGGGCTAGTAGTTATCCTTTTTTAAGTTGACTTGTTGGTTTTGAGACTTAGATTGTTCCTTTAATGTTTTAATTTTAATTTTCACCATTTGATGTAGTTAGAATTGCAATCAAGCTTTCTAATTGAGCGCTTTGTTTTCTACCTTTTTTAGTAGATGTCATCTCATAAAATACTTTATTGATACAGTGGGCTCCTTTTGATGGCATAGGCAGGATGATAGGAAAGGTGATGCATGTAGAGGGTTGCCGTGCCGAGGCACCAAAGCTTAGTTGCTCAGGTTGAGTGAAAGCGGTCTGATTTAGGGTTTAATTTTGATGTATTGTTTTATTGAATTGGTTGCGGATGTGAATGTAGATTGTTGTTGTGTTTAATTTATCATGTTGACGGTATTTTCTTGGACTCGGGTGCTATTTATTTGGATATGCTAGCTCAAGCTGTATGAGTCAGATAATTACTCTCAGTACATAAATTTACTTATTGTTAATACACTACTGACAGTAGTTACCTGATTCTACTCTGATGTTAGGGTCTTAGTCGGACGAAATAGTTCAAACCTGATTTGATGCAATAAAGCATGGGCCTCAAGCAGTTTAAGATCCATGTTGCGGTAATACTTGGTTACCTTCTCTGTCAAGCATATCCATCATTTTAACTGTGCATATAGTTTATGCATATAGTTTTATCAAATGGAAAAGTCTTCAGGACTTGTAATTGGTTACTATTAGGTTTGGATATAGGGTTGGGTATAGGGTTGAGGTATAGGCCCAGGGTTGGGACTACTGAGAGACTACCAAATATGTCCTTTTATGCTTTGTTGGGCATTCGCGAGGTCAGTCCTTTTATTTTCCATTTTTGTTGTTATTTATCACCATACGAAATAAGGGCTACGATTGTATTAATCTTTTTTTTATTTCTTTTTCTTTGGTGTTATTTCTAATCAGATTCTGAGCTCCCTAACGTGAACTTCACCCCAGTCGATCAGATTCCAGATGGAAGAAGAGGTCGATTCCAAAAAATCAAAGTCTTTGACAGAGCAGCCGCTCTCAACGCCATGGCTCGATCTCCCAGATCCAATCACGGAGCTGATCCTCGAGAACCTCCCCCTCACCGATTACCTCCGCCTTGCCGCCGTCTGCAGAAAATAGAAATCCATCCAAAAGAACCACCGCCTGCGCTCTTCCCCTTCACAACCTCCCATGTCCCCCTCCCTCCCTTGGTTCATGCCCGCCGTCCAATCCGGAAAAGATTCAAGACTCGTCTGCAGCTCCTTCAACCACAAAAAATACTACCTCCAGGGCTTTGATACTTCCTACACTTACCATATCTTCTCTTGCCACGGCTGGATCTTAGGCGTTATCAGTGGGCCACCCTACCTGTTTACCCTCGTCAACCCCATCACCACCGTCAAAATCCATCTTCCATCCCTTCCCTTCCCGAAGACGAAGAGTCCCCGATTGGCAACCAGGCGCCATGTCAGGCCCACCCAGCGATCCAGACTGCACTATACTCCTCGCCGATGGAGCTGACGTGTTCCTCTCTACCGATTGAGCCGTGGTGATGACTGCTGGACCCCATCTGGACCTCCCCTACCAACAAAACCGGTGCCTTATTCAGAGATCGATAGATCCACGGCCACTTTTCCGGTGGCAGCTTCTACTGCTTCACCCAATGCAATTTGTCCCACGCCATCGACCCTGCTCTCCCTGATCCTTCAGTTATGATCTTCGCATTGGACACCGCCCGTTTTCCATGGCGGGAATGGTACAACTTCTTGGTGGATCTCGATGGACAGGTTTTGTTAGTCGCGATGCCATTCGAACCTAGTGACTGTGAGCCAGACTTCTTGAGGTTCGAAGTGTTTTGGCCTGATTTATCTAAAAATGTGGGTGATGGTAAATGATCTCGGGGACCGATCGTTGTTTATCCATGATTACTGCTCCTTCTCCTTATCAGCTGCTGATGTGGGTTGCAAGAAGAACTGCGTATATTATCCTAGATCGTTTATACCTGCACAATATGAAATTGTGCCAGGAGATTATTTGGCGGTGTTTGATTTAGAAACTGGGAGGTTGATTGATGAGAAACCTCATTTGATTAAATTTGATAATCCAGCACAGTTTATGGAAACTTTGAAGGTTTGGTTCTTGCCAAGGCTAGACCATGTTGGATCCTGAAGAAGCTCGTAATGCTGGGAAGGTCTCAGTCTCGGAGGACTCTTCGAGGAGTGGAATCAACCTCAACAGGTAGTGTTGTTGGTTAGCTTCTATTCTTGCAGTTTAACTTGTTTATGCTTTTAAGGGTGAACTTCCTATCGGGATCACCAAAACCAGCAGTCCAATATGTGAGAAGCAGCAGTAACTAATTGATTCAGTGAGTTTCTTTCTTGTATTTGGGATTTTAAGTTGACTTGTTGGTTTTGAGACTTAGATTGTTCCTTTAACGTTTTAATTTTAATTTTGACCATTTGATGTAGTTAGAAGCATTGAATCAAGCTTTCTAATTGAGGTGTTGCCTTGCTAAGTGGACAAAAGGATCAAACTTTTCTCTCTTTTTTGTATTTTTGTTTTTTTTCATTCAACCACCTTCTGGTAATCATCCTCTCTGGCGTTTTTTTGGCAAGTGTAAGCGGCTGACTTTAGATAAATCTCACGATTTTGGGAGGGAAAATTTTCCTTTTTCTCATAAATTAAAAATGGGGAATCAACAGTTGAAACAAGAAACGATAGAGAAGGAAACTTAAGTCAATAAGGGGATTTATCTCATGAGAGCAATTTGAGAATCAATCACCATAACCAATAATCTATCCGTAGTTAATAAATTGGTTAGTACATGCGGCAGAGTGACTTATTTCAAAAAGCTGAATTAATTTCAAAATATGAAGATTGGAAGACTAATTGGGATTGATGAGTACAAGGTGACGGTTCATTTAGTAAAGAACAAATTTTTAAAATAGACCATTTTAAGAATTTATTTGTAAAATCGACCCTTTTAGATTTAATTGTCATTTTCGACCTAGTTTGTGATTGGTGGCCAGGTCGCAATAAAAGACCGAACTTCCGCAGGTTGAAATCCCGTGAAGTTTAGTGCATGGTTAATCATGCTAAAAGGTAATTAGGTTAGGTGATTAGGCACTAAACTTCACGGATTTGAAATCGGTGAAGTTTTATTCACCATTTTGACCCGATTTGGCCAGTTGGTGAAACAGTCGAAATGGTGAATAAATACAAATGGGTCGATTTTACAAATAAATGTAAGATCTTTAATAAGACTTGATTACCTCAAAGAGATTGATAAAAACTAAAGCGAAATTATACACAATCCATGGTTTGAATCTTGAGTGGATTGATGGATCTTCTAATCTTAGGGCTTCTTCTCTTCCTTAGATCTCTTTTTAGATGGGGTAAAAGAGATGAGAATTCTGTGTTTTCATACCCTAGATTAGGGACCATAACCCCATATATAGGTGTTGCACTTTTACAATTTGGCCCCTCATCAAATTGTAATTACAACTTTAGTATCTCGCACATTTAGCCCATGACAATATATAAATACCCGATAACCCAACTTAATTGATCACTTTAGTGGGTTTCCTTAAGTGATAGATTTACACATTAATTTAACATATGTGCCCACAAATAGATTTAATTAGATTTAAATCTAACAATAAATTCCTACAAAGGTCTATTTTGAAAATTTGTCCTTTAATAAATGAGCTAGCAAGAGATAAATTAGTAATATCCACACCTTTGATGGGAGAAGTAGGGTAAGTCTCTCCATGGTTAGCTTCTATTCTTGCAGTTTAACTTGTTTATGCTTTTAAGGGTGAACTCCCGATCGGGATCACCAAAACCAGCAGTCCAATATGTGAGAAGGCAGTATTAACTAATTGATTCAGTGAGTGTCTTTCTTGTATTTGGGCTAGTAGTTATCCTTTTTTAAGTTGACTTGTTGGTTTTGAGACTTAGATTGTTCCTTTAATGTTTTAATTTTAATTTTCACCATTTGATGTAGTTAGAATTGCAATCAAGCTTTCTAATTGAGCGCTTTGTTTTCTACCTTTTTTAGTAGATGTCATCTCATAAAATACTTTATTGATACAGTGGGCTCCTTTTGATGGCATAGGCAGGATGATAGGAAAGGTGATGCATGTAGAGGGTTGCCGTGCCGAGGCACCAAAGCTTAGTTGCTCAGGTTGAGTGAAAACGGTACAGATTTAGGGGTTTAATTTTGATGTATTGTTTTATTCGAATTGGTTGCGGATGTGAATGTAGATTGTTGTTGTGTTTAATTTATCATGTTGACGGTATTTTCTTGGACTCGGGTGCTATTTATTTGGATATGCTAGCTCAAGCTGTATGAGTCAGATAATTACTCTCAGTACATAAATTTACTTATTGTTAATACACTACTGACAGTAGTTACCTGATTCTACTCTGATGTTAGGGTCTTAGTCGGACGAAATAGTTCAAACCTGATTTGATGCAATAAAGCATGGGCCTCAAGCAGTTTAAGATCCATGTTGCGGTAATACTTGGTTACCTTCTCTGTCAAGCATATCCATCATTTTAACTGTGCATATAGTTTATGCATATAGTTTTATCAAATGGAAAAGTCTTCAGGACTTGTAATTGGTTACTATTAGGTTTGGATATAGGGTTGGGTATAGGGTTGAGGTATAGGCCCAGGGTTGGGACTACTTTCGGAGCACTTCTAGCGACACTCGCCCAAGTCGAGTGTCGCTCTCACTTTCTATTAGGTGAGTGTCGCTCTCACTTTCTATTCGCTCTCACTTTCTATTAAGCGAGTGTCGCACTTACTTTCTATTAGAAGGAGGACAAGTGTCTAATAAATTCAATCTAACCTAAAATCTAACCCTAGTTAGATTTTAAACCCAACACCTCCTTTTCATTTTTGAGAAAGTGTAAAGGAGACTTATTCTATTTGAGGATACGTGTGCGCGAGTATAGCGACAGTCGGTAAAACGTTAAAATGGCGGGAGACTAAGTGGATCATTATTTTTATCAACTCTTACATTCATTTGTTACCAGATTGCAGGCAAGATGATTGTTGACTGTTGAGCTTATTAATATGCCAGTGTGGTCCTATATCAGATAGGGTAAATAAAGAGCGGGGAATTTAAAATAGAAGTTGGGACAAATACCTAGAACTATAGTTGTTGGGTTAACATTAGTTCTTAGCCTCTTTTTAAAGGCATTAGCTTTTGATCAGGCATTGATTATTCCCGCAACAAATGGTATCAGAGCTAAGACTATGATCCAAGTAATTAAAAAGCATATATGGTCGAGTTAGCCCATGGGTGAAGTGATGCAATCACGGAGCTGATCCTCGAGAACCTCCCCTCACCGATTACCTCCGCCTTGCCGCCGTCTGCAGAAAATAGAAATCCATCCAAAGAACCACCGCCTGCGCTCTTCCCCTTCACAACCTCCCATGTCCCCCTCCCTCCCTTGGTTCATGCCCGCCGTCCAATCCGGAAAAGATTCAAGACTCGTCTGCAGCTCCTTCAACCACAAAAAATACTACCTCCAGGGCTTTGATACTTCCTACACTTACCATATCTTCTCTTGCCACGGCTGGATCTTAGGCGTTATCAGTGGGCCACCCTACCTGTTTACCCTCGTCAACCCCATCACCACCGTCAAAATCCATCTTCCATCCCTTCCCCTTCCCGAAGACGAAGAGTCCCCGATTGGCAATTGGTGGGGCGCCATGTCAGGCCCACCCAGCGATCCAGACTGCACTATACTCCTCGCCGATGGAGCTGACGTGTTCCTCTCTACCGATTGAGCCGTGGTGATGACTGCTGGACCCCATCTGGACCTCCCCCTACCAACAAAACCGGTGCCTTATTCAGAGATCGATAGATCCACGGCCACTTTTTCCGGTGGCAGCTTCTACTGCTTCACCCAATGCAATTTGTCCCACGCCATCGACCCTGCTCTCCCTGATCCTTCAGTTATGATCTTCGCATTGGACACCGCCCGTTTTCCATGGCGGGAATGGTACAACTTCTTGGTGGATCTCGATGGACAGGTTTTGTTAGTCGCGATGCCATTCGAACCTAGTGACTGTGAGCCAGACTTCTTGAGGTTCGAAGTGTTTTGGCCTGATTTATCTAAAAATGTGTGGGTGATGGTAAATGATCTCGGGGACCGATCGTTGTTTATCCATGATTACTGCTCCTTCTCCTTATCAGCTGCTGATGTGGGTTGCAAGAAGAACTGCGTATATTATCCTAGATCGTTTATACCTGCACAATATGAAATTGTGCCAGGAGATTATTTGGCGGTGTTTGATTTAGAAACTGGGAGGTTGATTGATGAGAAACCTCATTTGATTAAATTTGATAATCCAGCACAGTTTATGGAAACTTTGAAGGTTTGGTTCTTGCCAAGGCTAGACCATGTTGGATCCTGAAGAAGCTCGTAATGCTGGGAAGGTCTCAGTCTCTCGGAGGACTCTTCGAGGAGTGGAATCATTAACCTCAACAGGTAGTGTTGTTGGTTAGCTTCTATTCTTGCAGTTTAACTTGTTTATGCTTTTAAGGGTGAACTTCCTATCGGGATCACCAAAACCAGCAGTCCAATATGTGAGAAGGCAGTAGTAACTAATTGATTCAGTGAGTTTCTTTCTTGTATTTGGGATTTTTTAAGTTGACTTGTTGGTTTTTGAGACTTAGATTGTTCCTTTAACGTTTTAATTTTAATTTTGACCATTTGATGTAGTTAGAATTGCGAATTGCAATCAAGCTTTCTAATTGAGCGCTTTGTTTTCTACCTTTTTAGTAGATATCATCTCATAAAATACTTTATTGATACAGTTTTGTTATCATGACCTCAATTTTACGTCTTTAGATATTTGTGTATGTGTATATTACACAAATGCTTCTCTTATTTACAAACATGCACGGAAATCTTCCATTCATAATTGTCCAATGAAATCTAAGGAACATTCCGAAGTGTAGCAAGATTTTGCACTCCAACCCTCTTAAGCCATAAAAATGTTGATTTTAAAATTTTCATTTTTCTCATATAGAGTTGATGCCATTTATGAGGAACTAGACAAATTGGGTTTCTGCATTTGTTGGGGAGAAGATTTCAATTGCTATATTTCATGTAACAGTATTACATCCGTCCAAAATATAGGATTGGTCTTGGGGTGATCTTAGTAGAGAAAAGTGAATATCCTAACTGGGGATTAAGTAGAGGATCACTAAGTCTCGAATTTTATCTACTTTTGGCCAAAACATATTATCTGGGATTACAAACGTTTCAAATTGTCTATATTGTTTGAAGTGAAGTGTTGTATGACATAGTGGTTTGCTTTAAAGGTATAGTGCTGGAAGTTCCTGTTCAGTTATTACTCAGTAGCGGTCAACTTCTCTGTTTGGTAGAATATTTCAGTCATAACCTTTACTGGTCAATCTTTTTCAGTTTCGCATATTAAATTGTTGGAGGACTCTAAATTTCTCCAATCCATACTCCCTTTCTTTTTCTCTAACAATCATAGAAACTTTTACTGCTTTCAATAAATTAATACAGGTTAAGGTCGATATAGCAACAACAGTGGTTGGAGAAGGTTGTCTCCTTTCTCAAAATCTGATGGGATCAACTGGACAGATTCATAATCCCTACAGCAATTTGGGTGAATTTTAAACTTGGTACTCACTTCTGTATATTGGAAAGTGTTAACCGGTAAATATACTGCGTCTGCAAAGTTGCTACCCCGTAAATATTGTTAATACACTACTGACAGTAGTTACCTGATTCTACTCTGATGTTAGAGTTTTAGTCGGACGAAGTAATTCAAACCTGATTTGATGCAATAAAGCATGGGCCTCAAGCAGTTTAAGATCCATGTTGAGGTAATACTTGGTTACCTTCTCTGTCAAGCATAGGCATCATTTTAACTGTGCATATAGTTTATGCATATAGTTTTATCAAATGGAAAAGTCTTCAGGACTGTAATTGGTTACTATTAGGTTTGGATATAGGGTTGGGTATAGGGTTGAGGTATAGGTCCAGGGTTGGGACTACTTTCGACGACACATTTGCGCGAATATAGCGACAGTTGCTAAACTGCGAGTGTCGGTAGAGTTGCTCCAAATAGATGTTACTGAAGTGTTAAATTGGCGGGAGACTAAGTGGATCATTATTTTTATCAACTCTTACATTCATTTGTTACCAGATTTCAGGCAAGATGATTGGTGACTGTTGAACTTATTAATATGTCGGTGTAGTTCTTTATCAGATAGGGTAAATAAAGAGCGATGAATTTAAAATGGAAGTTGGGACAAATACCTAGAACTATAGTTTTTGGGTTAACATTAGTTCCTAGCCTCTGTGTAAAGGCATTAATTTTTGATCGGGCGTGATTATTCCCCCAACAAATGGTATCAGAGCTAAGATTATGATCCAAGTAATTAAAAAGCATGAACATTCGAGTTAGCCATGGGTGAAGTGATGCAAAAGATAGTAGATCCCGTTGAAGATTGAAATATAGTAGAAAATTGAACTATGATATATGAGTATAATTTCACATCGAAGATTGAAATATAGTAGAAAATTGAACTATGATATATGAGTATAATTTCACATCTGACAGGTTAAGAAAGAGTGATGTGTTTAAAATAGGAGTTAGGGCCACTACTTAGAAGTTATAGTTTTTGGGTTAAAGTTGACTCTTAGAATCTGATTAAGGTCTCATTAACTCTCGGTGAGGCCTGATTACTTCCCAATATTGATCATTTCTATCATCATTTTCCCAACATTGATCATTTGCTAAATCAGAACGGTTTTGGTTTCCGTTCTGTAAAATTTCGTTGGAACCTAAATCAGAACGAATTTAGTTCGGTTCGGTTTGGTTTTAAATAAGAACGGTTCGGTTTCGGTTTCTTCAAATTTAGACAAAACTGAATCCGTCGACGCTTGCTCACTCCTAGCTATACATTATAAATGCGTCTCACTCCTACCTATACGTTATAAATCTATTTCATATGTGAGTTGTTTATAACTTCAAACTAATAAAATATTCTTATAGACAACTCGTGACTAATTTATTTTCTAAAAGAACGTTTGGTTTAAAACTAAATTTGACCGAACAGAAACCAAAGCGTTCTGATTTTAAAAAGTTCAAACCGAACAATCCGTATCGAAGCGACCTGGAGATTAATGACTTGAAATGGTAGCGCACTGATATCTTAATTAGGCCGAAGTATTTCAAACATCAAAAAAATAAGCCTAAACAGTTCATTGCAGTAAGAAATTGGAATCTAATATATGTTTTATAAATTACATTTGGTATTGTTCCTCACTTTGTATAATATAAATACAGTATTTCAAATGTTTCTAGCTTGTAAAATGAAGTAGGTTTAGAAGATGCTAAGCCCAGCCTTACTTAGATTCTATTGCGCTTTATTAGAACTGCCTTTGTACAAGTTGGGTTGGTTCGGTTTAAACCAAACTTTATTTTGAAACCGAACTGAATTACTTTTAAAACCAAACTGAAGCATCAGACTTCGGTCTGTTTGACTGTTTGGTCGGATTGTTTGGTTTAAACCGTCCAATGTTCACCTTTATGTATAGCAGATTTTACCTCTGGAGCTAAACCTGAAGCCCAGAGATTAGGATGGTTAGCCTCCTCTCCATGCTATCTTTCCATGCTATTTGATATCGTCATCTTATGGGAAGCCTCGTCTACCTCGACAGCACTAGACCCGACATCTCACATGTTGTTCCAACTTGAGTCATGACAGACAACATCACCTATCTTCAATCCAGCACTTGCTACTGCATATTTTTTGATGACTCCCTAATCTCATGGATAGTCCAAGAAACAAAATGTAATTTCTTAAAAAAGCAATTATTATTTAGCTTAGTTTGCTGCCACCTCATAGTCATTTTTCACTCTTTCTAGTTTCTACGTCAACACGTCACATAATAAGAATAAAGAGGACAAATCAGGTTATTAGTGTGCCATGTTAATATTCCATTCCTTTTTTTTTCCTATTGAAAATATATATGATATAAAGCTATCAAACTTACAAAATAAAAATTTCAAAAATTTTCGCAAAGTGCACAAATAACTAAGGTGGCGAATTTGCGGAAAATGAATTCAATTTGTAAAATGTTATTCAAAACAGCCCTAAATAGTAAGGATGTGCTTGACAACTATCCTAAAATCGGGTCAGGACCTATTTTAAATAAAATTAGTTTTGTTTTGGACTATGAGTGATGTGATCCAAAACAAAATTAGTTTTAAAGTTAAAATTGACTTTAGAAAAAATGGGCTTGACTTAGCCCAATTTTATCCGAACTAATTTTGCTCAAAACGAGGCCATATTTGAACCTGGCGTCATTTTGAAAAGTTGCCAAAAAATACCCTTGTTTGGTATGCGGGAATCGAGTCAAGTGAGAATGGAATGAAGGTTGGAATGGAATGGAATTGTTGTGAGAATGAAATGCTCATTCTCATTCTCATTTTCATGTTTGGGTGCGATTAGAGAATTAAGTGAGAATATATTTAAGAAGAGTATACCTAGAATTTATTTTATTTTTTTTATTCTCACTTGAGTGGGAATATTAATTCCTTGATAACTCATTAGGAATAACAATTCCCATATTAAGTGGGAATTGAGAAGAGGTGGATTCCAAAAAATCGAAGTCTTCGACAGAGAAACCGCTGTCACCGCCATGGCTCGATCTCCCAGATCCAATCACAGAGCTGATCCTCGAGAACCTCACCCTGCCCGATTACCTCCGCTTTGCCGCCGTCTGCCGAAAATGGCGATCCATCCAAAGAAATCACCGCTTTCGATACTCCCCTTCACAGCCTCCCATGTGCCCTGACCTCCCTTGGTTCACCCACGCCCTCCAGTGGGGAAAAGATTCAACATTTCGTTGCTTCAGTCCCTTCAACGAAACAAAATACAACCTCCAGGGCGTTGGTACTTTCAACGCTCACTATATCTTCTCCTGCCACGGCTGGATCTTATACGCGAGCAGTGACCCACCCTACTTGTTTACCCTCACCAACCCCATCACCACCGTTGAAATCAATCTTCCATTTCTTCCCCTTCCTGAAGATGAAGAGTTCTCGCTTGATAGTTCGTCCGGCGCCATGTCGGGCCCACCCAGCGATCCTGACTGCAGCGTCCTCCTTGTCGATGAAGACGATGTATACCTTTACCGAGTGAACCACGGCGAAGACTGCTGGACCCATTTGGAACTCCCCCTACTGACGAAACCGCACCCTCGTCCTGATGTCGAGAAATCCACTGCTGTCTTTTCCGGTGGCAGTTTCTACTGCTTCTCCAAATACAATTGCTTGTACGCCATCGATCCTGCTCTCCTGGATCCTTCAGTTACGATCTTGGAAATGGACACTACCTGTTTTCCATGGCAGCAATGGGACAACTTCCTGGTGGATCTCGATGGAGAGGTTTTGTTAGTCGTGCAGCCGTTCAAAGCTAGTGACAGTAAGCCAGACTTCTTGAGGTTCCAAGTGTTTCGGCCTGATTTTTCTAAAAAGATGTGGGTGAGGGTGAACGATATCGGGGACCGAACATTATTTATCCATTATTACTGCTGCTTCTCCTTGTCAGCAGCTGATGTTGGTTGCAAGAAGAACTGCATCTATTATCCTACAGCGTTTTTACCCCCACGAAGGAAAAATGCGCTGACAGATTATTTGGAGGTGTTGGATTTAGAAACTGGTCAGTTGATTGATGAGGGGCCTCATGTGACTGAAGATGATTCATCACAGCTTGTGGGCGCTTGTGATATTTGGTTCTTGCCAAGGCTAGACAATGTTGGATCCTGAAGAAGCTTGTAATGCTGGTAAGGTCTCAGTCTCTCGGAGAACTTTACAAGCACTGGAATCGTCAACCTCAATGGGTAGTGTTGTTGTGTAGCTTCTATTCTAGCAGTTTAACTTGCTTATGCTTTTTATGGCGAAGTTCCAGTCTGGTTCACCAAAACCAGCTAACCAATGTGTGAGAAGGCAGTAGTAACTAGTTGATTTAGTAAGTTCTTTCTTGTAGTTGGGCTAGTATTTATCCTTTTCTGAGTTGACTTGTTGGGTTTTGAGACTTAAATTGTTCCTTTCGTGTTTTAATTTTAACTTTGATCATTTGACGTAGTTAGAATTGCAATCAAGTTTTCTAACTGAGCAATTTGTTTTCTACTATTTGAGTATATATCATCTCAGGGCATACTTTATGGATACAGTTCTTGTTATCATGGCCCTCAAATTTATGTCTTTTTATATAAGCGTGTATGTGCAAATTACCTGAATGTATCTTATTTATACACATAACATTTAATGTTCCAATCCACTTGTAACTAACACATAGTATCTGGCTTTCCAGACTTTCCCAAGCGTCGAAATGTTTCATTGGTTTACATTGGAATTTTTCGGCAAAGCTTTGGGATGAAATGCGCGGTCACTGTTGTTATTGTACATATTGCTTTCAACGGTTTTCTAGATCCCATAACTTTTGGTTGAATTTTTGGAGTTCCTACTTTTGGAGTTTTCATGTAGTTTTTGGCATCCTAAGAAACAAAGAACAACATAAATAATTTAAGCTTCCTAATTAATAGTTAATCGGCAGCACTTTTTTGTGGATCAGGAAACATTTTGATCATCAGGGAGTATTCACTGTCACAATTAAATTTGTTAATGGACCAATTCCATTTCATGTCGATTCATTGGCCAAGTTTTCATGCTTTCTGTTTAGATGGGCGAAGAATTTTAAAGTGATGGCAACACAGCCTCTGACACTCGATGAACAGAGATGAAAATAGAAATATTTAGGCTCCCTAAGTTTGGATATGGTGTGATTAAGAAATATTTGTCTACAACACTTGTAGTGGGCCATAACAATTATGATCACCAAGAAACATTTCACTATCAAAATTCAGTTTGAGAAAGGAATTATTTGAGTCCGTGTTATTTATTTTTCAAAATTTTGTATCCTTTCCCTTTTTATTTGAGTGAAGAATTGTACAAGCGTGATCCATGATCAGCGATGGCGTCGAGGCAGTCGTGTTTTTTCCGTCATTGCTTATTGGATTCTCCTTAGCCTCTTGTATCCTTTTCTGTTTCTTTTGCTATACAATCACCGTCCATTATGCTCTTTGTAGTACACTGTCCACAAGATTCTTGGTATTAAGTATTCCCCTGAAATCTTGAAGGCACATAGCCACCATGAAATTTCAGAGTTTGAGAATTATGAAATGATCTCTCACCTATATATATATATATATATATATATATATATATATATATATATATATATATATATATATATATATATATATATATATATATATATATATATATATATATATATATATATATATATATATATATATATATATATATATATATATATATATATATATATATATATATATATATATATATATATATATATATATATATATATATATATATATATATATATATATATATATATATATATATATATATATATATATATATATATATATATATATATATATATATATATATATATATATATATATATATATATATATATATATATATATATATATATATATATATATATATATATATATATATATATATATATATATATATATATATATATATATATATATATATATATATATATATATATATATATATATATATATATATATATATATATATATATATATATATATATATATATATATATATATATATATATATATATATATATATATATATATATATATATATATATATATATATATATATATATATATATATATATATATATATATATATATATATATATATATATATATATATATATATATATATATATATATATATATATATATATATATATATATATATATATATATATATATATATATATATATATATATATATATATATATATATATATATATATATATATATATATATATATATATATATATATATATATATATATATATATATATATATATATATATATATATATATATATATATATATATATATATATATATATATATATATATATATATATATATATATATATATATATATATATATATATATATATATATATATATATATATATATATATATATATATATATATATATATATATATATATATATATATATATATATATATATATATATATATATATATATATATATATATATATATATATATATATATATATATATATATATATATATATATATATATATATATATATATATATATATATATATATATATATATATATATATATATATATATATATATATATATATATATATATATATATATATATATATATATATGCGGCTCCGTCGTCCTTAGGATTTGTTGGGCATCGCCGAGGTCAGTTACATACGAAATCACCGCTTTCGATACTCCCTTCACAGCCTCCCATGTGCCCTGACCTCCCTTGGTTCACCCACGCCCTCCAGTGGGGAAAAGATTCAACATTTCGTTGCTTCAGTCCCTTCAACGAAACAAAATACAACCTCCAGGGCGTTGGTACTTTCAACGCTCACTATATCTTCTCCTGCCACGGCTGGATCTTATACGCGAGCAGTGACCCACCCTACTTGTTTACCCTCACCAACCCCATCACCACCGTTGAAATCATTCTTCCATTTCTTCCCCTTCCTGAAGATGAAGAGTTCTCGCTTGATCGTTCGTCCGGCGCCATGTCGGGCCCACCCAGCGATCCTGACTGCAGCATCCTCCTTGTTGATGAAGACGATGTATACCTTTACCGAGTGAACCACGGCGAAGACTGCTGGACCCATTTGGAACTCCCCCTACTGACGAAACCGCACCCTCGTCCTGATGTCGAGAAATCCACTGCTGTCTTTTCCGGTGGCAGTTTCTACTGCTTCTCCAAATACAATTGCTTGTACGCCATCGATCCTGCTCTCCTGGATCCTTCAGTTACGATCTTGGAAATGGACACTACCTGTTTTCCATGGCAGCAATGGGACAACTTCCTGGTGGATCTCGATGGAGAGGTTTTGTTAGTCGTGCAGCCGTTCAAAGCTAGTGACAGTAAGCCAGACTTCTTGAGGTTCCAAGTGTTTCGGCCTGATTTTTCTAAAAAGATGTGGGTGAGGGTGAACGATATCGGGGACCGAACATTATTTATCCATTATTACTGCTGCTTCTCCTTGTCAGCAGCTGATGTTGGTTGCAAGAAGAACTGCATCTATTATCCTACAGCGTTTTTACCTCCACGAAGGAAAAATGCGCTGACAGATTATTTGGAGGTGTTGGATTTAGAAACTGGCCAGTTGATTGATGAGGGGCCTCATGTGACTGAAGATGATTCATCACAGCTTGTGGGCGCTTGTGATATTTGGTTCTTGCCAAGGCTAGACAATGTTGGATCCTGAAGAAGCTTGTAATGCTGGTAAGGTCTCAGTCTCTCGGAGAACTTTACAAGCACTGGAATCGTCAACCTCAATGGGTAGTGTTGTTGTGTAGCTTCTATTCTAGCAGTTTAACTTGCTTATGCTTTTTATGGCGAAGTTCCAGTCTGGTTCACCAAAACCAGCTAACCAATATGTGAGAAGGCAGTAGTAACTAGTTGATTTAGTAAGTTCTTTCTTGTAGTTGGGCTAGTATTTATTCTTTTCTGAGTTTACTTGTTGGGTTTTGAGACTTGAATTGTTCCTTTAGTGTTTTAATTTTAACTTTGTTCATTTGACGTAGTTAGAATTGCAATCAAGTTTTCTAACTGAGCAATTTGTTTTCTACTATTTGAGTATATATCATCTCAGGGCATACTTTATGGATACAGTTCTTGTTATCATGGCCCTCAAATTTATGTCTTTTTATATAAGCGTGTATGTGCAAATTACCTGAATGTATCTTATTTATACACATTAACATTTAATGTTCCAATCCACTTGTAACTAACACATAGTATCTGGCTTTCCAGACTTTCCCAAGCGTCGAAATGTTTCATTGGTTTACATTGGAATTTTTCGGCAAAGCTTTGGGATGAAATGCGCGGTCACTGTTGTTATTGTACATATTGCTTTCAACGGTTATCTAGATCCCATAACTTTTGGTTGAATTTTTGGAGTTCCTACTTTTGGAGTTTTCATGTCGTTTTTGGCTTCCTAATTAATAGTTAATCGGCAGCACTTTTTTGTGGATCAGGAAACATTTTGATCATCAGGGAGCATTCACTGTCACAATTAAATTTGTTAATGGAACAATTCCATTTCATGTCGATTCATTTGCCAAGTTTTCATGCTTTCTGTGTAGATGGGCGAAGAATTTTAAAGTGATGGCAACACAGCCTCTGACACTCGATGAACAGAGATGAACATAGAAATATTTAGGCTCCCTAAGTTTGGATATGGTGTGATTAAGAAATATTTGTCTACAACACTTGTAGTGGCCATAACAATTATGATCACCAAGAAACATTTCACTATCAAAATTCAGTTTGAGAAAGGAATTATTTGAGTCCATGTTATTTATTTTTCAAAATTTTGTATCCTTTCCCTTTTTATTTGAGTGAAGAATTGTACAAGCGTGATCCATGATCAGCGATGGCGTCGTGGCAGTCGTGTTTCTTCCGTCATTGCTTATTGGATTCTCCTTAGCCTCTTGTATCCTTTTCTGTTTCTTTTGCTATACAATCACTGTCCATTATGCTCGTTGTAGTACACTGTCCACAAATTTCTTGGTATTAAGTATTCCCCTGAAATCTTGAAGGCGCATAGCCACCATGAAATTTCAGAGTTTGAGAATTATGAAATGATCTCTCACCTAACAACCAGGATATATATATATATATATATATATATATATATATATATATATATATATATATATATATATATATATATATATATATATATATATATATGTATATATATATGTATATATGTATATATATATATATATATATATATATATATATATATATATATATATCCTACCCTGTCATCAAGTAGGATAAGGAACTTGGCCAGGCAAGGTGCAATCTTCTAACTCCTGTAATTGGCAATTATGCTTGAATAATTTTGTCTATATAATACAATATTTAGGATAATTTTGTCTATAATACAATATTTACTCTATCCTAGTTAATAATTTGGATGGTAAATATTGCAGAGAAACTAATTTCAAAACGCTTCAAAGAATTTTGAATTAATTTCAAAATATGAAGATTGGAAGACTAATTGGGATTGATGAATATGAGGTGGCGATTTATTTAGCAAAATTAGTTATCAGCTCGCACCTTTTAATGTGAAATGTAGGATGAACCTCTTTATTATTTTATTTCTAGGTAACTCATTGATCAACGTGAGCCATTATCTCGTATCCATTATTTCCAAACAAGTTTCGAAACACGGAAGATGTGAAGGACTAAGTCTTAAAACCCAAAGGAAAGGAAAAGAGTGGAGGCATGAAATGCACGTGACAACTTAGTCGCTTAAATCTCAACTTTCTCAATCGCCCTCGTTCACCTGATTTCTCCTCCACTCTTTGTTCCGGCTCCGTCGTCCTTAGGATTTGTTGGGCATTGCCGAGGTCAGTTACATACGAAATCAGGGTTTCGATTGTCGATTTCTTGTTTTTGTTGTTGTTTTTAATCTGATTCTAAGTTCCCTTCTTAAACCCTAACCCTAACTTTAACCCAATCCATCAAATTCAAATTAAACATGGAAGAAGAGGTCGATTCGAAAAAATTGAAGTCCTCGACAGAGCAACCACTCTCTCCGCCATGGCTCGATCTCCCAGATCCAATCGCGGAGCTGATTCTAGAGAGGCTCCCCCTCCCCGATTACGTCCGCTTTGCCGCCGTCTGCCAAAAATGGCGATCCATCCAAAAAAACCACCGCCTACGCTTTTCCCCTTCACAGCCTCCCATGTCCCCTGACCTCCCTTGGATCATCCCCGCCCTCCAATCTGGAAAAGATTCAAAATTTCATTGCTTCAGTTCCTTCAACCACACAGAATACTACCTCCACGGCATTATTACTTCCCGAGTTCACTATCTTTTCTCCTGCCACGGCTGGATCTTATGCGCCGGCGATGAGCTACCCTACATGCTTACCCTCGTCAACCCCATCACCACCGTCAAAATCCATCTTCCCTTCCTTCCCTTTCCCGAAGATAAAAAATTTCGGATTGATTATTGGTCGGGTGCCATGTCAGCCCCACCTAGCGATCCAAACTGCAGCATCCTCCTCGTCGACGAAGACGATGCGTACTTTTACCGAGTGAACCACGGTGATGAGTGCTGGACTCATTTGGACCTCCCCTTACCAACAATCCCCGTGCCTTATTCGGACGTCGAGAGATCCACTGCTGTCTTTTCCGGTGGCAGTTTCTACTGCTTCACGCAATGCAATTTGTTCTACGTCATCGATCCTGCTCTCCCTAATCCTTCAGTTATGATCTTGGAAATGGACACGACCCAGTTTCCACGACAGCAATGGGACAACTTCTTGGTGGATGTCAATGGAGAGGTTTTGTTGGTCATGATGCCATTCAAACCTAGTGACTGCAAGCCAGACTTCTTGAGGTTCCAAGTGTTTCGGCCTGATTTATCTAAAAATGTGTGGGTGAGGGTGAATGAACTCGGGGACCGATCATTGTTTATCCATTATTACTGCTCCTTCTCCTTATCAGCTGCTGATGTGGGTTGCAAGAAGAACTGCATCTATTATCCTAGATCGTTTATACCTGCACAATATGAAATTGTGCCAGGAGATTATTTGGAGGTGTTTGATTTAGAAACTGGGAGGTTGATTGATGAGAAACCTCATGTGATTGAATTTGATGATTCATCACAGTTTGTGGACATTTGGGAGATTTGGTTCTTGCCACGGCTAGACCATCTGTATCTTGAAGAAGTTTGTAATGCTGGGAAGATCTCAGTCCCTCGTAGGACTCTACGAGCTGTGGAATCATCAACCTCAACGGGTAGTGTTGTTGGTTAGCTTCTCTCTAGGAGTTTCAACTTGCTTATGCTTTTTAGGTTGAAGTCCCAATGCGGATCGCCAAAACCAGCAGTCCAACAATATATGAGAAGACAGCAGAAACTAATCATTCAATAAGTTCTTTTTTGTATTTGGACTAGTATTTATCCTTTTCGAAGTTGACTTGTTGGATTTTGAGACTTAGATTGTTCCTTTAATGTTTTAATTTTAACTTTGACAATTTGGTGTAGTTAGAATTGCGACCAATCTTTCTAATTGAGCAGTTTGTTTTCTGCTTTCTGATTATATTATCTCAGAGCATACTTTATTGATACAGTTTTTACTGAACCTCAATGTCTTTATATATCATATATGCGTGCATGTGCCAACTACTTGAATGTCTGTCTTATTTATACACATGCGCGGAAATGTTCCATGCATAACTGTCAAAGTAAATCTAATGAACACTCCCAACTGTAGCAAGACTCTGCACTCCAACGCAATTAAATTTGATCTTAGTTTTTTTTTTTTTTCACTTTTCTCATGGAGTTGATGACTCCATTTATGAAGAATTAGACAAATTGGCTTTCTGCATTTGTTGCAGAGAAGGTTTCAATTGTTATATTTCATGTAATAGTATTACTTCAGTACAAAATCTAGGATGGGTCTTGGGGTGAACTTAGTGGAGATAAAGAGAGATCCTTGTGGGGAGATTGGTAGATGACAATGTCTCGAATTTTTTCCCCTTGTGGGGAGATTAAGTAGAAGATGACAATGTCTCGAATTTTTTCCACTTGTAACCAAAACATAGTATTGGGATTCCAAAAGTTCCGTAGTGTCTATAATGTTTGAGTGAAGTATTATTTGACATAATGATTTGTTTTAAAAGTATACTGCTGAAAATTTCCTATTCAGTTGTCACTTAGCACCTGAGTTACCTTCTTCGTCTGGTAACTAAATTTTATCAATCCATACTCCCTCTCTTTTTTCCGAACAGTTTTAGAAACTTTAACTGCTTTCAATAAATAGACAGGTTTAAGATTGAATATAACAACAACAGTGGTTGGACAAGGTGGACTCCTCCCACAAACTCGGATGGGATCAAATGGACAGATTCATAATCCCAGCAGCAATTTTGGTGAATTATGAACTTGGCACTCACCTTCTGTAGGTTGGGAAGTATCTGGTAAATTTAATGGGTCTGCTAAGTTACTACTTACTACCATGTAAATATTTCTTATAATATTTTGGTATCTGTATGTTTCAAAGAGGTGGACTTTCTGGTTAGGTCTTTAAGTCCCTTCAAATCAAGCTGGGAAGAGACGTGTGATGTTGCATTAATTAAGTTGTTAAAGCTATGAACACTTCAGGAGTTTTTGTTACTGATGTAACTTTTCTAATTTTAAAGAAAGAGATGGAAGCAAGTTCAACATAATTATTTGTCTATATGTTTCCCAACGGTTACCAAAATTATTTTGCCATGTATTTTTCTATTTATGATGTTATGCAAATGTTGCACATAGGATTGTCAATAAATTTCTTGCCTACACTGCTATCTTCCTGGTTCTTACGAAAATAATGCAACATTTGTGGTCATCCAATATCATTACATTTGAAGAGCCATAGAGATGAAGGCAGCGGTGGAGGACTCGATGGCGAGAGTTGAGGAAGCTAATGGAAGGATGGCACCAAACCTTTTACATTCTAGAGGTTACAATGTCCGTAACTGCCGTTGCTTATCCTTGTCAGCATCTGATGTGGGGTGCAAGAAGAACTGTATCTATCATCCTAAATCATTGGAAACGCCGGAAATAGCAACGGATTTCGGTGTGTTAGGACATTTATTCATGGTGTATTGTTTAGAAACTGGGAAGTGGATTGACGAGCGTCCGCACCAGGATTCAGCAACTGAAGTTGATTTGTCACAATTTGTGGATATCGATGGGATTTGGCTCCCGCCGCGAATAGACCGTGATAATCTTGAAGAAGCTTGTAACGCTGGGAGGCTCTCAATCTCTGGGAGTAGTGTATAGCTTTCATTCTAAAGGTGCGAGAGGGTAGAGGATTGGGCTTGCCGGAGTTGGCTTGGCCAAAGGAGGGGGTGATGTTGAAGCCGCCGAGGGGAAGCAGTGAAATTTGCATCCCTCGGAGGCCTCGAGGTCAAAGAAGAAGAAAGATGTCTTTCTAAGATAAAGAAATTGACTCTAATATTATGACAAGTATAGAGAGATTTGAGAGAAGTTGATAGTCTTATGTTATGCAAATGTGAGAATATTGTCATAGGACACGTGCTAATTTTATAACATATATTCCTTAATATTCGTTAAATGAGGAGATAAAATGATAATTTTAGAAATTTTAATTATATTGGGTTAAGTTTAAAATTGATGTGGAGGCAATTACTGATGCTTTTTTTTGGAGAAATTGGATCATGCAAAGCTTAGGCGATTCAAGAAAGAGGTTGATTTTTGACCAAAATTTGACGTGCAACTTCAACAGACCGCGACTTTTGATTCTCTCCATAGAATTACTATTATAATATATTTACGAAAAGCTTAGGCATGTTTTATGCCAGGAACGACATAAACATACCGACCGAGTTTTAAGGTCAGAACAATTCGTCTTTAGGCTTAACATGAGCGTCGAAGAGTTTTAGTCTCTTTTGGTTTTTTACTTTTATAGAAAATGTCTTTACTGCATTCAGTTTATTTTTCTAAGGAAATACTAGTTTGGTACTTTTTCAGTGTTTTATAGCCATTAAAAGTGGATGAATTTATGTAGACTTTTTATTTTAGCTTTTTATTATTCATTAGTTTTATGCTCTAGGATTTCCAGGTTCGTGCCATTTTGTTAGTATGAGAATGAGTATTTTTTTTTTATTACGCTTTCGCTATATCAGAAATAAATTTTAGATAGGTTTAATAGTAAATCATCAAACGTTAAGGATTAAAAGTTTTATATTACCATGTGAGTGTCCTATAAAATATTTGGAAGACTATTCTCCGATTATAGTACTATAAGGTGCTAAACTGCAAATTTGACGAGCTTTAGGACATAAAGTGTTGCCAAAAAAAGGGTATATAATAATATAAGTACAAAAGTAGTCAAAACTATAAAACGTATTTAAGTGCTAATTAAGCTGAACTCAAAGTCTGATCAGCCCCTGAACTACACCCTACTTTTCTGAAAAGCCCCTAAACTATCATTTCCATCTATTAAGCCCTTGAACTTTTAAATTTTGTTCTATTTAGCCCTTTAGACCCAATTACCTCACAAAAACTGCAACAACATGATGGCTTATGCATATTCATTGATTCTTTTGCATTGAAGTAAAAAAAATGTTGTTGTGGATTTAAGTTTTGAATTTTTGAGATAGATTTCAATTGTCTAGTTGTGTTAACTTGGGTGCAAAAAAAAAAAAAAGAAGAAGAAGAGAAATTATAAGGATTCTCATGTGTTGTTTTCAATTGTATTCATTTAGGTAGCAGTAACAATAGATTTTAATGCGATTTTAATGCCAAATGCTTGTCAGGTGGGTTCATTTTTCTAAATATTCTAAGTTTGCCCTTGCCACTATAGTGTTTTGGATGGTCTTTGAAACAAAGGACCAAATAGAATAAAAGTTTAAAGTTCAGGGGCTTAATAGATTGGAATGATAGTTTAGGGGCTTCATAGAAAAATAGGGTATAGTTTAGGGGCTCATTAGACTTTGAGCTAGCTAGTTGTAAAAGTAAACGGGGTAATAATTAAAAAAAAATGTAAAATACCTCTAATTGCACATTTGACTTATAGTAAAATATCAAACCGTTGTCGGAACCAGAAAATAAATTCCAAGCTAATGAGATGGTGTCAAAAAAAAAAAAAGACAATCTGATGATGTAGCCGTTCCAGTTCCCTCCAATCTCCATTCGCTTTGTTCTGGTCGTTGTTGCTACTTTGTAATTTGATCTAAAGCTCCCTAAGTACCAAACCCTAACTTTAACCCTAATCAACCAAATCCAATATGGAAGAAGAGTTCAATCCTAAAACCTTGAAGACTTCTACGGAGATGAATCTTTCACCGCCATGGCTCGATCTCCCTGATCCAATCACAGAACTGATCCTAGAGAGGCTCCCCCTCCCCGATTACCTCCGCTTCGCCGCCGTCTGCCAAAAATGGCGATCCATCCAAAGAAATCACCGCTCTCGATACTCCCCTTCACAACCTCCCATGTCCCCTCCCCTCCCTTGGCTCATCCCCGTCTATCACGGCCAAGATTCACACCTCCGGTGCTACGGCCCCTTCGACCAATCATTCTACCGCCTCCAGCAAATCTTTACTACCTCCGCCTGCTGTGTATTCTCCTCCCACGGCTGGATCCTAATCGTGGTTGACTTTGATGACGTTGACGTTGACGAGCACACATTTTTGCTCGTCAACCCCATCACGGCAGTCAAAATCCATCTCCCCGCCCTTTCCCTCACTGGACGTTGCCTAGTCGCTGGATCCCTCGCCATGTCAGCCCCACCCTCTGATCCCAGCTGCACCGTCCTCTTCAATAGAGATGACGACGCCTTCCTCTACCGAGTGAATGGGGCTGATGACTGCTGGACTCATTTCAACCTCCCCTTACCAACAGAGATTCCCGAAATCGGGGCTTGGGAATCCACAACTGTCTTCTCTGGTGGCAGGTTCTATTACATTATGGATCCCGCTTTGTTATCCGTCATTGATACTGCTCTCCCTCTCCCTTCGGTTAGGGCCTTTGTTATGGACTGTTCTCAGATACCACGGGAGGAAATGGCTAACTACTTGGTTGAATTTGATGGGGAGGTTTTGTTGGTTGTGATGCTAGTTGACGCCCATCTTCTTGACGATGACGTCTCATTGTTCCAAGTGTTTCGGCCTGATTTTTCCGAAAAGATGTGGGTGAGGGTGGATAGACTTAGCGACCGGGCCTTGTTTATTCATTGTTCCTGCTGCTTCTCCTTGTCAGCAGCTGATGTGGGTTGCAAGAAGAACTGCATCTATTATCCTGCATCGTTACGGTCAACATATTTTGCAAGGGGTTCCATTATGCCAGGAGATTTATTTACTGTGTATGATCTAGAAACTGGGACGTGGATTGCTGGCGGCGGCGTCAGGATGCAGGAACTGAAGTTGATTTATCACAGTTTATGGATACGGTGGGGATTTGGCTCCTGCCGAGGCTAGACCATGTTAATCCTTAAGAAGGTCTCAATCTCTCGGAGTAGTATCAGTGTACACTGTACCACATTGCTTGTGCTATGTAAGGTAGCTAAATGATATCCATAACTGGTTTTGCGTTGTCCTATATCCAAGTAGCACTGCTTCATTCTTGTACAAACAAGCTTATTACTTTGTCTTATTATCCATCTCTGTTTTGTATAAATACCATGTTAAGCGTCTACATCCGTCTGATTTTTGGTACATCTCGCTTATAAAGAGCAAACTCAAGAACTGTGTTAAATGGGGATAAGCTTTGAGGCTGGTCATCTCTAGAAAGCCTAACACAAAGGTGTGCTACTTATCTTACTGAATTTCTCTATGTCATTCTGCAGTTTTGTTTTATTTTAAAGCCTGTAGAAAGCTCGATGTTCTGAAAGTGATTGGGAATCGAATTATGACAAACACTTTGGTAAATGATTAGCTATTGTTTAGGTAATCATACATTTGGCATAGGGAAGAAAATTGAAGTGTTCTATGTAATAAATAATAATAAATCATTACAACTGTAGAAACTTAAGTGCGTCATAGAGATGAGCCTGTATGCCTAACAAAGTGCATCCTGTCTGTGGCTGCTAAACCTAGTTTCATGGGCAGTTCCAACTAATTCACATCACTCTAAAACCATTACCTAGGTTATGCTTTCCACCTTTTAGTACGTTCTCGAAACAAAGCCCTAAAACCAGCAGCCCAAGAAATAAGACAGCAGGAACTGATTGATTTATGATCACTTTCTATGTATTTTGTGTTAGTGTTTTAACTTTTTTCTTATTTGACTTAATTTTGAGGCTTTCATTAGCCTTTTAAATTTTATAATTTTAACTTTTATTTATTGGGGAACTTAGAATTGTGATATGCATGTATGTTTGTGAGTGTGTCTTGCGATGTTCTTATTTAACCCATCCATGCAAATGTTACACGCACAATTATCAAAATGGCTGAAACTCTTAAGTGTATAAGACTCTGAATTTCAAGCCGGATTAAGTCTTAAATGATATCTGGCATTGCTCTTAATTCTTTCCTTCTCTCCTGGAATTGACGGCTGCATTTATTAAGATTTAGTAATCCTCAAATCGACCTTTTGCATTTGTTGTTCTGGAAATGTTTCATTGTTATTGTCAAGTGTTAGAAACGATTTCTCCTATTATTGATTGTTTTGAAGAGAGTAGAATCTTGTATATATACCACTGAGTTCAGTAACCCAAGGCTCGGTTTCATTGGCACCAGTTGTTTTGCAATTGTGCAATTGAGGCCATCGTGAATCTCAAAAAAGCATAGAAGATTCTGAATCATTTCTTGTGCCAGGAATTTCCCACAAAATTGATATCAGTAAGTCACAGATAGATGTCATGCTCATATTGCCAGTTGACCTGCTTATGAGAATAAGGAGTCTAATAGCCAAACATACGGCATAGTGATGAATACATTCCAAGCTAATGAGATGGTGTCAAAAAAAAAAAAGACAATCTGATGATGTAGCCGTTCCAGTTCCCTCCAATCTCCATTCGCTTTGTTCTGGTCGTTGTTGCTACTTTGTAATTTGATCTAAAGCTCCCTAAGTACCAAACCCTAACTTTAACCCTAATCAACCAAATCCAATATGGAAGAAGAGTTCAATCCTAAAACCTTGAAGACTTCTACGGAGATGAATCTTTCACCGCCATGGCTCGATCTCCCTGATCCAATCACAGAACTGATCCTAGAGAGGCTCCCCCTCCCCGATTACCTCCGCTTCGCCGCCGTCTGCCAAAAATGGCGATCCATCCAAAGAAATCACCGCTCTCGATACTCCCCTTCACAACCTCCCATGTCCCCTCCCCTCCCTTGGCTCATCCCCGTCTATCACGGCCAAGATTCACACCTCCGGTGCTACGGCCCCTTCGACCAATCATTCTACCGCCTCCAGCAAATCTTTACTACCTCCGCCTGCTGTGTATTCTCCTCCCACGGCTGGATCCTAATCGTGGTTGACTTTGATGACGTTGACGTTGACGAGCACACATTTTTGCTCGTCAACCCCATCACGGCAGTCAAAATCCATCTCCCCGCCCTTTCCCTCACTGGACGTTGCCTAGTCGCTGGATCCCTCGCCATGTCAGCCCCACCCTCTGATCCCAGCTGCACCGTCCTCTTCAATAGAGATGACGACGCCTTCCTCTACCGAGTGAATGGGGCTGATGACTGCTGGACTCATTTCAACCTCCCCTTACCAACAGAGATTCCCGAAATCGGGGCTTGGGAATCCACAACTGTCTTCTCTGGTGGCAGGTTCTATTACATTATGGATCCCGCTTTGTTATCCGTCATTGATACTGCTCTCCCTCTCCCTTCGGTTAGGGCCTTTGTTATGGACTGTTCTCAGATACCACGGGAGGAAATGGCTAACTACTTGGTTGAATTTGATGGGGAGGTTTTGTTGGTTGTGATGCTAGTTGACGCCCATCTTCTTGACGATGACGTCTCATTGTTCCAAGTGTTTCGGCCTGATTTTTCCGAAAAGATGTGGGTGAGGGTGGATAGACTTAGCGACCGGGCCTTGTTTATTCATTGTTCCTGCTGCTTCTCCTTGTCAGCAGCTGATGTGGGTTGCAAGAAGAACTGCATCTATTATCCTGCATCGTTACGGTCAACATATTTTGCAAGGGGTTCCATTATGCCAGGAGATTTATTTACTGTGTATGATCTAGAAACTGGGACGTGGATTGCTGAGCGACGACGTCAGGATGCAGGAACTGAAGTTGATTTATCACAGTTTATGGATACGGTGGGGATTTGGCTCCTGCCGAGGCTAGACCATGTTAATCCTTAAGAAGGTCTCAATCTCTCGGAGTAGTATCAGTGTACACTGTACCACATTGCTTGTGCTATGTAAGGTAGCTAAATGATATCCATAACTGGTTTTTGCGTTGTCCTATATCCAAGTAGCACTGCTTCATTCTTGTACAAACAAGCTTATTACTTTGTCTTATTATCCATCTCTGTTTTGTATAAATACCATGTTAAGCGTCTACATCCGTCTGATTTTTGGTACATCTCGCTTATAAAGAGCAAACTCAAGAACTGTGTTAAATGGGGGGATAAGCTTTGAGGCTGGTCATCTCTAGAAAGCCTAACACAAAAGGTGTGCTACTTATCTTACTGAATTTCTCTATGTCATTCTGCAGTTTTTGTTTTTATTTTAAAGCCTGTAGAAAGCTCGATGTTCTGACGGCGAAAGTGATTGGGAATCGAATTATGACAAACACTTTGGTAAATGATTAGCTATTGTTTAGGTAATCATACATTTGGCATAGGGAAGAAAATTGAAGTGTTCTATGTAATAAATAATAATAAATCATTACAACTGTAGAAACTTAAGTGCGTCATAGAGATGAGCCTGTATGCCTAACAAAGTGCATCCTGTCTGTGGCTGCTAAACCTAGTTTCATGGGCAGTTCCAACTAATTCACATCACTCTAAAACCATTACCTAGGTTATGCTTTCCACCTTTTAGTACGTTCTCGAAACAAAGCCCTAAAACCAGCAGCCCAAGAAATAAGACAGCAGGAACTGATTGATTTATGATCACTTTCTATGTATTTTGTGTTAGTGTTTTAACTTTTTTCTTATTTGACTTAATTTTGAGGCTTTCATTAGCCTTTTAAATTTTATAATTTTAACTTTTATTTATTGGGGAACTTAGAATTGTGATATGCATGTATGTTTGTGAGTGTGTGCGCGCGCACGTGTGCGTGTCTTATTTAACCCATCCATGCAAATGTTACACGCACAATTATCAAAATGGCTGAAACTCTTAAGTGTATAAGACTCTGAATTTCAAGCCGGATTAAGTCTTAAATGATATCTGGCATTGCTCTTAATTCTTTCCTTCTCTCCTGGAATTGACGGCTGCATTTATTAAGATTTAGTAATCCTCAAATCGACCTTTTGCATTTGTTGTTCTGGAAATGTTTCATTGTTATTGTCAAGTGTTAGAAACGATTTCTCCTATTATTGATTGTTTTGAAGAGAGTAGAATCTTGTATATATACCACTGAGTTCAGTAACCCAAGGCTCGGTTTCATTGGCACCAGTTGTTTTGCAATTGTGCAATTGAGGCCATCGTGAATCTCAAAAAAGCATAGAAGATTCTGAATCATTTCTTGTGCCAGGAATTTCCCACAAAATTGATATCAGTAAGTCACAGATAGATGTCATGCTCATATTGCCAGTTGACCTGCTTATGAGAATAAGGGAGTCTAATAGCCAAACATACGGCATAGTGATGAATACATTCAGTGAATTAGATTCTGAGCACGCTGAGATGTCTATGTAGAACATATGGCATATTGGACAACTGTCGCTTTGTAATCCAGACACATTTGATAATATGGCATTAAGATGAGGTAAATCTGTTGAAAACACAAACAATTGCTTAAATTGGCTCGATACTAAGAAGCCCGACACCTTTCTTTATGTTTGTTTCGGGAGCTTAGGCCGGTTCACTGGTTTGCAACTTTGGGAGATGGCTAAAGGTCTAGAGGCCTAAGACCACCCATTCATTGTGGGTGGTTAAGGATGTTAAAGATGATTGCAAGTGGATGCCAGAGGAGTTTGAGAAGAGAATGGCATAAAAGGGAAGGGATTGATAATAAGAGGTTGGGCGCCACAGACATTGGTGCTCAATCCCCGTGCAAATAGGGATTTCTTGGCGCATTGTGGGTGGAATTCTTGCTTGGAAGGAGCGAGTGCAGGTGTGCCAATGATCACTTGGTAGGGTTGCACAAAAATATCTGTATCCGAGGAAATATTCAAATCCATGTCCGTTAGGATACAGATGTGGTTACTAAAATCTATAACCATTAGGATATGGTTACAAATATGGTTATGTAGTGAAATATCCGGATCCGTATTCTAAATATCCGAATATATATATATATATATATATATATATATATATATATATATATATATATATATATATATATATATATATATATATATATATATATATATATATATATATATATATATATATATATATATATATATATATATATATATATATATATATATATATATATATATATATATATATATATATATATATATATATATATATATATATATATATATATATATATATATATATATATATATATATATATATATATATATATATATATATATATATATATATATATATATATATATATATATATATATATATATATATATATATATATATATATATATATATATATATATATATATATATATATATATATATATATATATATATATATATATATATATATATATATATATATATATATATATATATATATATATATATATATATATATATATATATATATATATATATATATATATATATATATATATATATATATATATATATATATATATATATATATATATATATATATATATATATATATATATATATATATATATATATATATATATATATATATATATATATATATATATATATATATATATATATATATATATATATATATATATATATATATATATATATATATATATATATATATATATATATATATATATATATATATATATATATATATATATATATATATATATATATATATATATATATATATATATATATATATATATATATATATATATATATATATATATATATATATATATATATATATATATATATATATATATATATATATATATATATATATATATATATATATATATATATATATATATATATATATATATATATATATATATATATATATATATATATATATATATATATATATATATATATATATATATATATATATATATATATATATATATATATATATATATATATATATATATATATATATATATATATATATATATATATATATATATATATATATATATATATATATATATATATATATATATATATATATATATATATATATATATATATATATATATATATATATATATATATATATATATATATATATATATATATATATATATATATATATATATATATATATATATATATATATATATATATATATATATATATATATATATATATATATATATATATATATATATATATATATATATATATATATATATATATATATATATATATATATATATATATATATATATATATATATATATATATATATATATATATATATATATATATATATATATATATATATATATATATATATATATATATATATATATATATATATATATATATATATATATATATATATATATATATATATATATATATATATATATATATATATATATATATATATATATATATATATATATATATATATATATATATATATATATATATATATATATATATATATATATATATATATATATATATATATTTTGTGTTAGTGTTTTAACTTTTTCTTATTTGACTTAATTTTGAGGCTTTCATTAGCCTTTTAAATTTTATAATTTTAACTTTTATTTATTGGGGAACTTAGAATTGTGATATGCATGTATGTTTGTGAGTGTGTGCGCGCGCACGTGTGCGTGTCTTATTTAACCCATCCATGCAAATGTTACACGCACAATTATCAAAATGGCTGAAACTCTTAAGTGTATAAGACTCTGAATTTCAAGCCGGATTAAGTCTTAAATGATATCTGGCATTGCTCTTAATTCTTTCCTTCTCTCCTGGAATTGACGGCTGCATTTATTAAGATTTAGTAATCCTCAAATCGACCTTTTGCATTTGTTGTTCTGGAAATGTTTCATTGTTATTGTCAAGTGTTAGAAACGATTTCTCCTATTATTGATTGTTTTGAAGAGAGTAGAATCTTGTATATATACCACTGAGTTCAGTAACCCAAGGCTCGGTTTCATTGGCACCAGTTGTTTTGCAATTGTGCAATTGAGGCCATCGTGAATCTCAAAAAAGCATAGAAGATTCTGAATCATTTCTTGTGCCAGGAATTTCCCACAAAATTGATATCAGTAAGTCACAGATAGATGTCATGCTCATATTGCCAGTTGACCTGCTTATGAGAATAAGGAGTCTAATAGCCAAACATACGGCATAGTGATGAATACATTCAGTGAATTAGATTCTGAGCACGCTGAGATGTCTATGTAGAACATATGGCATATTGGACAACTGTCGCTTTGTAATCCAGACACATTTGATAATATGGCATTAAGATGAGGTAAATCTGTTGAAAACACAAACAATTGCTTAAATTGGCTCGATACTAAGAAGCCCGACACCTTTCTTTATGTTTGTTTCGGGAGCTTAGGCCGGTTCACTGGTTTGCAACTTTGGGAGATGGCTAAAGGTCTAGAGGCCTAAGACCACCCATTCATTGTGGGTGGTTAAGGATGTTAAAGATGATTGCAAGTGGATGCCAGAGGAGTTTGAGAAGAGAATGGCATAAAAGGGAAGGGATTGATAATAAGAGGTTGGGCGCCACAGACATTGGTGCTCAATCCCGTGCAAATAGGGATTTCTTGGCATTGTGGGTGGAATTCTTGCTTGGAAGGGCGAGTGCAGGTGTGCCAATGATCACTTGGTAGGGTTGCACAAAAATATCGTATCAGAAATATTCAAATCCATGTCCGTTAGGATCTGAGATGTGGTTACTAAAATCTATAACCATTAGGATATGGTTACAAATATGGTTATGTAGTGAAATATCAGGATCCGTATTCTAAATATCCAGAATATATATATATATATATATATATATATATATATATATATATATATATATATATATATATATATATATATATATATATATATATATATATATATATATATATATATATATATATATATATATATATATATATATATATATATAGATCATAATGTTGCAACAGTTTTAATCCTTAAATTAATGGATTTGAGGTTAATTTTCATGCTTAGGATATCTAATCTTAGCTTTTCAGATGTAACGAACATATTAATGAACTCTCTTGTATTATCTGAACTATTTTTTTTAAATATTATCTAGTATTCTCATATTCGTGTTGTATCCGCATGTATATCCGCTTATATATCCTCATGCATATCTGCATCCGTATCTGAATTTAGCGAATACGGATATAATTTTCCTTACCGATGTGTATCTGTGATCGTATTCATATCCGTTATTGGTAAGCGGATACGAATATGGTAAGTATTGTATCCGAGCCGTATCCGGACCGAATGCACCGCTAGTGTCACCTCGTCCTTTTCTTGATCTTTAAAGTGGTAAACACACAAAAGAAGAAAACAAATCATAGGAAATAGGTTTCCTATATTGTGTTTTCTTGGTTTTTTGGCCAACCAAAGAAAAAAATGAACTCATGCAATGCCCGTGACACTTGTGACAAAGTACTTGCTTTCCCCAATTCCCCTACAAGCCTCCCAGTCTGTTCTCTGTAGAGCTCCGGCGTCCTCATACTTTCACTGATAAACGAGCCACTATCGGCCTTTCTGAGGTCAGTTGCAGACTGAAGTAAGGATTTTGATTCTTGAGCAGTCTCTTCATTTGTTGTTGTTTTTATTAATTTTTTTCAATGTTCCTCCAAGGCTCCCTATTAAAACCTGACCCTAACTTAATAGATCAACTCCCAGATGGAAGAAGAGTTCAATTCTAAAAAATCCAAGTCCGACACGATGCAAACCCTCTCCCCGCCATGGCTAGATCTCCCAGATCCGATCACGGAGCTGATCCTAGAGAAACTCTCCCTCCCCGATTACCTCCGCTTTGCGGCCGTCTGCCGAAAATGGCGATCCATCCAAGAGAATCACCGCCTGCGCTTTTCCCCTTCACCACCTCCCATGCCCCCCTCCCTCCCTTGGCTCATGCCCCTCCGCTGCAAAGATTCACACCTGCAATGCTACAGCCCCCTCAACCAAACATTCTACCGTCTCCCCCGCATCTCTACTTGCGGCAACTGTATTTTCTCCTGCCACGGCTGGGTCTTCTACATTAATGCCGAGCTAAATTACACGTTTACCCTCATCAACCCCATCACCACCGTCAAAATCCATCTCCCGTTCCTTTCCCTTCCCGAAGAGTTCATATGCTACGGGTCCGGCGCCATGTCGGCCCCACCCACCGACCCAGACTGCACCATCCTCCTCCTCTACAAAAGCGGTGTGTTTCTTTACCGGGTGAATGACGACCTCTATCGAGCAAATAATGACAAGGATCGCAGCTGGTTTCATTTGCACCTCCCCTCGCCCGCACTGTTGGCTCTATTTGAAGGCTTGGGGTCTACTGCCGTCTTTTCTGGTGGCAAGTTCTATTGCATAACCGAATCCCGTGGCTTCTATGCCATTGATCCTGCTCTCCCTAAGCCTTTGGTTCAGGTTTTTGATATGGACACTTTTAAGAACCATTGGCTGCAGTCACTCAACTTCTTGGTGGATTTCGATGGGGACGTTTTGTTGGTCGTGGTGATAGTTGACTACCTTCTTCTTGACGATGACATCCTGGGGTTTGAAGTGTTTCGGCCTGGTTATTCTGAAAAGATGTGGGTGAAGGTGGATCAACTTGGTGACTGTGCCTTGTTTATCCTTCACTACTGTTCCTTTTCCTTATCATCAACTGTTGGTTGTAAGAAGAACTGCATCTATTATCCTAAATCGTTACAAATGAAGGAAATAGAAACTGATTTGGTTGTGGCAGGAGATTTATTTGAGGTGTATAATTTAGAAAGCGAGAGGTGGATTAATAAGAAACCAGATGAGGATGCAGCAAGTGAAATTAATTTGTCACACTTTAAGGATGTTGATGGAGTTTGGTTCTTGCCAAGGCTAGACCATGTTAAATCCTGAAGACGCTTGTAACGCTGGGAGGGTCTTAGTCCGTCGGTGGACTCTGCGAGTAGCGTAGTCATGAACATCAACTGGTAGTTTATGCTTTTTTAATTTCAATTCCTAGAGGTAGAGAAATGTTTAGTTATTTACATGGCTTGTGTTTTTTTTTTTTTTTGTAACTAAAAGATATTTGCAGTTGTTTTCATTTGTCACCTATCAAAGCTTATTAGTTCGTCTTACTATCATGTTCTGTTCTATTTCATGCAATTACCATCTTAAGCATCATACTTCTAATACATCCAACCTTTTTCTGTTGCTTAAGTCCTGTAAATAAACATGAGCATACATAGGACCTATGGCTAATGGGGATAAACTTTGAGGCTGTTCATCTAGAAAGCTGAACACGAAATGCATGTTGTCTATCTTAATTCTTGTGTTTCACTTTGCAATTATTTTAAAAGGCCATATATAAGTTGATCTTCTAATGGCTAAAAATATTTGAAAACAAACATGATGACAAACAATATTGTAGAGGAGTAGCAATATATAGGCAAAACTTCAACAGAGGTGCTTAATGTTAAAGCCCCATTTCATTTGGGTCCTTAACATTTTAAACTCATCAATAACAGTCCCTAACGTTTACACCGTTAGCTATTTTGGTCCTTTTTAAATTTTTCTGTTAAGTTTTGATGACGTGGCAGGGACGGCTTTGTCATTTTAAGTAAATTGCTGACTGGATTTTATTTTTTCTCCCTCTCTCTCCTTGATCTCCCATTCATCAGCAGCTACAGCTACGTTGGCTGATCCCCCACCTCCTTGCACCTTTGGTGTCCAAATTGAAGAAAAACCCAATTTTACTCAAAAACCCTAAATTGCACAAAACTCCTCCTTCTCCACTCCTCCTCTTCCCATTACTCAATAGATCAGAACCAAAGTTTCTTATTAAATCTCAACCCCTAGGACCCCTTCATAGTTCCAAATCCATGAGCACATGGATGCTATTATGCCAACAGCAGCAAGACCTCCACTCTCCCCTCTCCTCTCAATCCCCTTCTCCAAACCCAAACCCCTCCTCACTCCTCCTCCATCTGTCGACCCAAAGTCCAAAACATTGGCCCAAAACCAACAACTCCATGCCCAAACCCTCAAAGCCCAAGCCCACCCACTCTCCCTCTCCTCAACCTCCTCAATCCTCATCTCCTCGCACATCAAGCACAACCAACCCACAACAGCCCTCAATCTCTACGCCCAAATCCAAAGAACCCAATCCCATCTCGAGATCTTCACTATCCCCTCCATCCTCAAATCTGCGCTCAGCTCGACGACATCTTAGCCCATGGAAGGCGTTCTGACCTTTTGACCGAGGAGAGATGACGATGGCATGAAAAGGATTATGGAGTAACAGAGAAAAGGGGGAATGTTTCGGTGTTTTTGAGAAGAAGAGAATTGCTTATTTAGTTGTTTTTAGCGGGTCGGGTCGGGTTGGGTGAGAACGGGTTGGGTTTTTAGAGTGTTTTTAGAGGTGTAAATCTAGTCAGCACTCTAGTCAGCACCCACAAATTAACATTGACTAAAATGTCCTGCCACGTCATCAAAACTTAACAGAAAAATTCAAAAAGGACCAAAATGACTAACGGTGTAAACGTTAGGGACTAGTATTGATAAGTTTAAAACGTTAAGGACCCAATTGAAATGGGGCTATAACATTAAGGACCCCTGTTGAAGTTTTGCCCAATATATACTACTATAAAAAGAGGATTGGGGTGATAAAACTTTTAATTTCCCTTTTTGCCCTCTCAAGTTTTGATAAATTCTATCTATGTCATTATCTCTAATTAATCTTTCATTAAATAAATATAACCACTTATTAATTATGCATCACCTCACATTCCTAAATAATTATAATTATCAATAATATTATAACTATTAATTGTTTAAAAATAATAAAATAAAATAATTTATAAAATAAGTATACACAATTATTAGTAGTAACCAATTAAATTATTATAATAATTATTTATGAATTATTATAAAAATAATTAAAATAATAGTATAAATAGAATAATATATTACTAAATACTATTAAGAATTATATTCAATGAGCAACAAAATAAATAGAATAAATTTTGAATCGCATAAATAGTGTAATTGTTTTAATAATATCACATAAATTATGAATTACACTATTTATTTAGTATTATATTATTAAATAAATAATTTAGTATTATTTTTAGAGTATTTTCTTAAAGATTATTACATGATACTGAACAATCTATACTTGGTAATAATTGAAAACTAACATTTTACAAAAAAATTATTTAATATTAATAATAGTGCTATAATTGTTAATGATAGTATAATAAAATTTATAAAATATTTATAGTACTAAATTATTTAAGAGAAAAATTAAAAATTTAAATTAGATATATTTTATAGTAGATAGACAGTATAATTATTTTAATAGTAGTACTTGAACTAATAATTATAATATTAAATAACATAAATTACAGTAAACCCCTATGAACTTTAGGCATTTTGCGATAAATAGACCCTATGAACTTTCGAAATCACACTAAACCCCTAATAACTTTTGTAGAAAGCTCCCAATATCTTTTAGATAAATTACATCAAACTCCCATTAACTTTCAAAATGCTTTTTATGCCATTTTGGTTCTAATTTATAGGGTTATCTACAAAATTGAGAAAGTTATTGGGGTCTTCTTAGAAACAAAAAATCATTAGGGCTTTATGTAATTTTGAAAGTTCATATGGGCTGAACATTCATATGGGTTTAGTGTAATTTTCCTATTTAATAATTATAATGAGAAGTAACTATTACAATATGTTGTAGGTATCAAGTGTAACTATTTAGGAAACATCAAGAAAAAAGCTAGCAATATTAATGCAACTTAGTTAATTTAGAGTTAAGTTAATAACTTTCAAGTTGGAGGGCATATTTAAGAGAACTTATAGAATTAGCAGTTTTATTTAAGAACAATTTTAAATTTGGAGACTTACTTAAAAAGTTAACATTGGCGATTATTATAAGAAAAATATTCAATTACAATGACTACACAATAAATAATTAATTCATATATTTCTTTTAAAGCAATTTTATTATACAAGTTTATTTATTAACACATAGTTTTACTATTCAATAAAAATTCAAAACTTAAACATGTACGTTCCGTGCATTATGCTAGTACTATTATAAAAGTGTGTTGCCATGTTAAAATATTTCTTCCCTAAATGCCCTCAAACACATTCACACCTACATACATGAATATACTCAATATAATGTGAGAATTAGCCCCTCCTAAACATCCGTCCATACATACATGAACACATATACACTTATCCATTTAAATTCTCTAATCCCCATTAAACACCTATCACCATTGTAACCTCCACATTTATTATTCCTACTGAATACACACCAATTATCCATTTAATCATTACCATAATGTCACCACTACTCCCCTTGATGTCCCATTAATCTAAAATTAAACCGTATAACCCTTGAGCTTCTATCATCTATAACACTCATTCTCCTCTCCTATATATCTACTACCTTAACAAGGGACTTGCCGCGTTGCCAATGAATAACAAGAAATATTTTGTGTCGTACGTGAAGATACCTTTTGCCTGTTTCTCCATATTTAATACACATAAAATATAGTTACATGCTAATTTCATCCATAGTATACTTAAAACACTTTGTTTACAAAATAATTCGATAAATGCATAACAGAAATTACTTTTGCATATGAAAATGATTGCGCTCTGAATCATGCAGAATGAGAATTTGAATCTTACAAATGGAAGTTCATTTTGCTAATGACCTTGTACTTATTGCACATATTATCTAGAAAATATTGGATCATTCATTGCTATAATTAAGGAGTCTTCTTAATGACCAATTGTAAACCCATCCAATAGGAGAAACCACCAAATCCATAAGATCTCCATTACAAATTTATGAGAACAGAGGTGGTTGCACCAACCATCTACCTCATAATATCTCCATTACATATTCATGAGAACAGAGGTGGTTGCACCAACCATCTGCCATTATTTTTATTTCTGATTCATGTACAGAGATAGAAGACATGATTGAAGGATACTTGCAACAACCAATTTGTTCGAAACAATAATAAAAATAATGGCTTTTTCAATATTACTCCTTAAATATTTCATATTACTATTAGGTCGCTAACTTCTTACTTATTTTGAAATTAGTCTCTCAAATTAGTGAAATTACTATTATGACACCTAATTGTTAAATTATTTTGAAATTAATCCCTCTAATCAGGAGTGGATGTAGCAATTCGAGCGATTAATTTAAAATAACTTGTGAGAATTAGGGGATTTAATAGCAATTTCAATGATTTTAGGGGTATAGAGTAAATAAAAAATGAGAAGATCTAAAATTGATTTTAATGAATTGAGGAGGTTATTGCAAAACATGAAACTCATTTAAGGGACTAATATATAAAACAAACCTCTAAATATATAAATAAAAAATAGTATGAGCTGAGCCCATTTAGAATTTAAAAAGAATAGTAAAAAATGGGAAGATAAAGAATTCATATGTCCCATCCGGGATAGTGGTCATATAATGTGATAATTAGCCCCGCCTAAACATCCATCCATACAAACATGAACACATATACACTTATCCATTTAAATTCTCTAACATCCCCATTAAACACCTATCACCATTGTAACATTCACATTTATTTTTCCTACTGAATGCACACTGATTATCCATTTAATCATCACCATAATGTCACCACTACTCCCCTTGATGTTCCATTAATCTAAAATTAAACCATACAACCCTTGAGCTTCTATCATCTATAATGATCATTCTCCTCTCCTATATATCTACTACCCTAACAAGGGACTTGCCGCGTTGCCGATGAATAACAGGAAATATTTTGTGTTGTATGTGAAGATATGTTTTGCCTGTTTCTTCATATTTAATACACATAAAATGTAGTTGCATGCTAATTTCATCCATAGTATACTTAAAAATCTTTGTTTAAAAAATAATTTGATAAATGCATAATCGAAATTACTTTTGCATATGGAAATGATTGTGTTCTAAATCATGCAGAATGGGAATTCGAATCTTACAAATGGAAGTTCATTTTGCTATTGACCTTGTACTTATTGCACATATTATCTAGAAAATATTGGATCATTCATTGCTATAACTAAGGAGTCTTCTTAATGACCAACTGTAAACCCATCCAATAGGAAAAACCACCAAATCCATAAGATCTCCATTACAAATTGATGAGAACAGAGGTGGTTGCACCAACCATCGACCTCATAATATCTCCATTACAGATTCATGAGAACAGAGGTGGTTGCACTAACCATCTGCCATTATTTTTATTACAGATTCATGTGAATAGAGATAGAAGACATGATTGAAGGATACTTGGAACAACCAATTTGTTCGAAACAATAATAAAAATAATGGCTTTTTTCAATATTACTCCTTAAATATTTCATATTACTATTGTAGGCTGTAAAAAAATTATTATTATTACTGAAGACAGCCAATATCCGCGAAACATTATCAATGAAGGTTACAAGCTGACGACTTTCACGACAACAAAGGAGAATCAGAAGCTAATGTCTCCAGAGTACAAGGATTACAAGTTGACAATCCTTGTGAAAAGAGATCACAAGTATTGATCTCTTCAAAGCAAAACGCAGGGCTCACCCCTCGCGTTTCAATTCAAAACGCGGGACTCATCCTCGCGTTTCAATTCAAAATGCGGAGCACGTGGCCCGCGTTCGAAGCCCAAAATGCGGAGCACATGGCCCGCGTTCGAAGCCTAAAATGCGGAGCACATGGCCCGCGTTCGAAGATCAAAACGCGGGCCTCTAGCCCCGCGTCCTAGTTAAAACGTAGACGCGGAGGTTCATCCCCGCTCCTCGCACTAAAATGCGACGCCGGCGCCGCTTCCGCGAACTTTCGCTGACTCATTCAAACATGAGTTGAACGGTTCCTAAACCGTTTGAGAGATTTAAGGGGGGGGGGGGCGGTTACACCCCACTAAACCCTCATTATGGAGTAATTTAAGGGAGGCAGTTACACCCCTTTAATCCCTATAAAAGGGGGGTTTTCACAGCCAAATGGGGGCGGGTTGAAAGGGTTTGGCCGGAGAATTAAAAAAAAAGGAGAGAACGGTTTCTTCTGCGCAGCTATGATCGGCGTGACGATCGGACCTTCATCCATAGTCTGATCGGCGTGAAACTTAGAGGAAAGCCTCAACACTCGTCGTTCCTAATTATGAATGGTGAAGATTAATTTCTACCGGTTGGATTTGGAGATATTAAGGTTTTACCGAAGCCAATTGTGCAGAGAATGGTTTCTTCTGTGCAGCTGTGATAGGCGTGAAGATCGGACCTTCATCCGTGGTCTGATCAGAGTGAAACTTGGTGGACAGCCTCAACACTCGTCATTCTTAATTCTGAACGGTGGAGATTTATTTCTACTGGTTGGATTTAGAGATATTAAGGTTTTACCGAAGCCAATCGTGCAGAGAACTGTTCCTTCTGCGCAGCTGTGATCGACATGACGATCGGACCTTCATCCGTGGTCTGATCGGAGTGAAACTTGGAGAGTAGCTTCAACACTCTTCGTTCCTAATTCTGAACGGTGGAGATTAATTTTTACCGATTATATTTGGAGATATTAAGATTTTACCGAAGATCTATATTTTTTTTAAAGAAAGGATCAAACCTCCTTTGCTGGCATCAACTCTCCTAGAGAGTTCAATTCGATTACAGTTTTCAAACTTGCACGGCAAGTTCTTCTCCGCCATTCTTGGCTAAAAGGATTACTAATCCTTTTCTAAAATCAACTCTATCAAAGAGTTCTTAACTCGGCCAGAGTTCTAAACTTGCTCCTGCGAGTTATTTTTCAACATCGTCCCACGAGTCAAGACGGTCGGATCGTCAACGGGATACAAGATTCAAGCTCTTATCGCCACCGTGAAGAATCCAGTTTTAAACAAAAGGAAGGATCTCCGTTGACCCTTCCTTCTTTTGTAAATCGGGCAACCGATCGAGGAATTTATAATTTCTTTTTTATCTAAGTCAGTTAGAGAGAGAGATTACATTCGAGAGATTGTATTTATTATTCTTCAAATAGAATAGATCAATTTTACATTTTCTCAATTTTTCCTCGCGAACAACTATCACTAACTTCTTACTTATTTTGAAATTAGTCTCTCAAATTAGTGAAATTCCTATTATGACACCTAATTGTTAAATTATTTTGAAATTAATCCTCCAATCAAGAGTAGATGTAGCAATTCGGCGATTAATTTGAAATAACTTGTGAGAATTAGGGATTTAATAACAATTTCAATGATTTTAGGGGTATAGAGTAAATAAAAAATGAGAAGATCTAAAATTGATTTTAATGATTTGAGGAGGTTATTCCAAAACATGAAACATTTAAGGGACTAATATATAAAAACCTCTAAATATACAAATAAAACAATAATATGAGCTGAGCCCACTTAGAATGTAAAAGATTAGTAAAAAAGGAAGACAAAGAATTCATATGTACCATCAAGGAAAGTGGTCTAAGATAATTGGAGTCTCTCTAATAACTACTTATTATTCATTGTAAACTATAAGTAAATACTCACGAATATATGACACATTACTTAGAATATTATTTTTGCTTTGAAACAAAATATCTACGTGCAACGCACGTATATTATACTAGTTGTCTTAAGTAACCCAACATTCAGTATAGGACTTGCTTTTATTTTGTTTGTTTTCTTAATCAGAGAAGGAGAAAATTGAGGTGTTCCATATAATGAAAAGAATAAAACATGAATATTGCAGGAACTTAAGCGTGTCCTTGAGATGAGCCATTATGCCTAACCAGTGCAATATTGGCTGCTAAAACTTATTCTTGAGCTGCGCCAGCTAATTTATATCACCCTGAACCATTAACTAGCTTGTACTTTCCAATTTGTGGCGCGTTTTCAAAACAGAGAACTAAAGCAAGTAGGCCAAGAAACACAAGGGCAGCAATAACTAATTAATTTATGATATCTTTTCATGTGTTTTGTGGAGCAAGGCTCCTATAAACTTAAGTTGATAGAGAGGAGTGTCCACTAATTTTTATATCCATTGATCTTGCCTTGAGATCCGTGAAATAAAGATGCACACATATCTCAAAGTGGGCTTTATATCTTTCACGGATCCCAAGGCAACATCAATGGATAGAAAAGTTGGTGGATGACTATTCCCTATCAACTTAAGTTTATAGGAGCCTTGCTCGTGTTTTGTGCTAGTATTTACCTTTTTTCCTTATTTGACTTGATTTTGAGGCTTAGAGGGCTTGCTTTATTGATACAGTTTTTGTTATAATAATCCTTAGCTATACGGCATTGGCACTTCTATCTTGCAGCTGTACACGTGCCGGACACTGTACCTGTACCGAACATTGTACCCGTACAGAACATAGATACTTCCTTGGACACTCTTAGGATATATATGTGCACTTATTCCAGCATATACTCAATTGTATTACATATTTTAATTTAAAACACTTGTCATACAATTCTTGAACGTCTATCCTACATTTTACATACTTCTTGAAACTCATCAAACAAGCCAGTTTTTTTTTACATACTTCTTGAAACTCATCAAACAAGCCAGTTTTTTTCAGGTCGTACTACTCCACAACTATACTTTATAATCTGTATAATGAAAGAAACATAAAAATATTATATGAATTTTAATTCTTATAACATGTGGATGGGAAAACAATATTAATCACATGTAAACTATCAATTTCATTGTGCGTCGTGCGCACACATACATACATATATTGATAGTTGGGTCCGTGTATCCTACCTTTTACCAATGTATCATTTTTCGTACCTACAATAATAACCTTGTTTGTGTAACATACATCTTCAGATTACATGTATGTACGGGTGTGTATTCTTATTTATACCCATGCATGCAAATGTTGCATGCATAGTTATCAAAATTACCCTTCTTAAAACTCCCAAGTTTATCAATGCTCTGATTTTTTTCCCTTTTCTCAAGTAATGGATATATGGCTTCATTAAAGAATCAGTAATTCTCCAATCAACTATGTTTTATTGTTGTTTTGGAGGTTTCTATAGTTATTATCAAGCATTGGAAAAAGACCTCTCTTATTATTGATTGAATAAACTGAAGTGAGTAATGTCCTATATTTATCTACATATTGTAAGCCCTCTCTATAAAATATTAAGAAAGAAAAATTGAAGATAAGAAAGCTATAAGAATGAAAAGCTAACGCAGCGAGGAAGTTGAAATCTCGGAATCCACCGAGGGTTAATCTCCGAATCCACGAAGAGCTTCGAATCCACGAAGAAAATATAATAAACGAAATTTTATTGATGAAAAGATATGCCTCTAGGGCTTACAAGACTCTGTTTAAATAGAAAACAAATAAGAATCCAACAAGGACTCGAACTCCTACTAAAAATAGAAATAAGAACTCTAATTGACCCGAACTTTGCCAAAAATAGAAATAAGAAAACTATCCTCAAAAGACTCCCTACGATTAGGAAAGTAAATCGGTCAAATTTGGAATCAAACCGGATTTGCTTCCTAATCCAAACAGACTCCTAAAATATTACTAAAAATAGTAAAAAATCGACGAAAACGCTGATATCTCTCAATCCAGAAGCAATTTGATAAAATGAACAGCGAGCAAACCGAACCTCGGTGGTTTGGTTGGCTCCGTCTCGAAAAAAATACGCGATTTTAAAAAACAATCGTCCAAATCCGACTTACGGATTGAAAGTTACAACCCGTTCTTCGTTGCAACCTATTTTCCTCGACAGGGTCCGCGTTTGGGCTTGTTACGATCCCGTTTCTCCATGAAGGTGTCCGCAATGTGTTCTACATCAGTCTCCCCTGCTTGAAAAGAGCTCGACCCTGAGCTTATACTTGCATGAAGAGTTATTCCCTCTGGCGGATAATACTCAAACAAATCTGCAACATTGAAACCAGGAGAAATCCCCAAATCTGCAGGAAGGTCAACGACATAAGCATTGTCATTAATCTTCTTCAGTATTTTACACGGACCATACTTTTTATTCTTCAGCTTGTTGTAGGTGCCCACTGGAAAATGCTCCTTTCGCAGAAATACCATCACCATGTCTCCCTCCTCAAACACCTTCTTCCTCTTGTGCTGATCAGCATCCGTCTTGTATTTAGCATTAGACTTCTCTATCTTCTCTTTCACTTCTTGCTGGATAGCACGTATCTTTTCAGCCATATGATCTGCAGCAATACTCTGTCCTGGAAGCTTAGGTAGTGGGGCTAGATCAAAATAATGGTTCGAAAACCTTCCATACACAATCACAAAGGGAGCCTTGCCCATAGTTCGACTCTCCATACAGTTATAAATAAATTCAGCATGTGCCAGAGCAAGATCCCACTGTTTCGGACGATCACCAGAGATGGATCTAAGAAGGTTACCGAGAGTACGATTGACCACTTCAGTTTGTCCGTCCGTTCGAGGGTGGTAGGCAGTACTAAATTTAAGTAAAGTATTGAATCGCTGCCACAAAGTCTTCCAAAAGTGGGATAAGAACTTAGAATCACGATCAGATGTGATGGATTTTGGCACTCCATGAAGGCGAACTATCTCCCGAAAGAAAAGATTGGCAATGTTGCTAACATCTGCAGTCTTCTTGCAAGGAATAAAGTGTGACATCTTTGAAAACCTGTCAATAACAACAAAAATAGAATCCATGCCTCGTTGGGTTCGAGGAAGGCCTAACACAAAATCCATCGATATATCATGCCATGGCGCATCAGGAATAGGTAAAGGTGTATACAATCCTGTGTTTTTAGACTGCCCATTGGCAACTTGACACACTGGACAACGCCGCACGTATTTTTCTGTCCCCTTCTTCAGTTGAGGACAGTAATATCGCTCTTCAATGGAAGCAATCGTCTTGTCACGCCCCAAATGTCCTCCTAGTCCGCCAGCATGTAGGTCTCGTATTATCTGTTCTCTCAATGAACTCTGGGGTATGCACAACTGATCTCCATGAAATAAATAGCCATCCAGAATATGAAAACCCCAGACTAATTGATTTTGTTGGCAGTAGTTCCAAATCTCCTTAAAGTCTTCATCTTCTGCATACAACTCCTTCAAGTATTCAAATCCAGTCACCTCTGCCTGCAAATTCACCAACAAACCATCTCTCCGACTGAATGCATCTGCAACTTTATTCTGCTGCCCTGACTTGTGCTTCAAAATAAAGGTGAAACGCTGCAGAAACGCTATCCAACGAGCATGCATACGGTTGATGGTAGTCTGACTATTGATGGACTTCAAAGCCTGATGATCAGTATTAAGTAGAAACTCCCGCGAGATTAAATAGTGCTCCCAATGCTTCAAAGACTGAACTATGGCATATAACTCTAGCTCATATGTAGTCCACTTCCGTCGAGCTTCACTGAGTTTCTCACTATAGAAAGCAACTGGACGCCCTTCTTGAGATAGAACACCGCCAATTTCCATGATGGATGCATCACAATCGACTTCAAACACCTTTTGAAAATCTGGAAGGGCAAGCACTGGTGCTGTGGATAACTTCTCCTTGATTAGTGCAAAGCTACGGTCCGCATCATCTCCCCAATTAAACTTGCCTTTCTTCATGCACTCAGTAATAGGTGCCACAATGTTGCTGAAATTTTTAACAAATCTCCTGTAGAAGGTGGCTAGGCCATGAAAACTACGAGCTTCGCTGACGGTCTTCGGCGTAGGCCAATCTCGAATAGCACGCACCTTCTCTTCATCAACATGGATGCCCTCTGAACTGACGACAAAGCCCAAGAACAATAAGCTACTAGTCATAAAGTTATACTTTTTCAGATTGATGTACAACTTATTCTCCTGCAAAACTGTTGTAGGCATCAAAAATTGCTGAAGAACCTCAAATATGACTAAATCATGAGAAGATCGAAGAACAACGTCGTCGAAATCTCAAGAAGTCGACATGGGGAGATTGTGTCTCGCTACAAAGGCGAGACATCGGTTTGTGTCTCGCCACGGCGAGACACCTTGATGTGTCTCGCTATTAGCGAGACACTTGTGTGTGCCTCGCGACGAAGCGAGACATTTGATGTGTCTCGCTATTAGCGACATTTCAGGTGCCTCGACGAAGCGACACCTTGATGTGTCTCGCTATAGGCAGGATATTCTTGTGTCTCGCTAACCGGCGACACCCGTAATACTTGGAACGAGCTCTTGAAGGGTCTAAATTAATGCTGGTGGGGCCCACTTGACTTTATTAATGCAGAGACGCTCGTGACACGCATAGCGGTTACATCGCCAAGATACCACTCAGGCGTAATTTAGGCATTTAATCGCGCCTAAAAAGCAGAAAACCGCTATGCTACCGAGGATTCGCGACCGCCGCGGCCGGGCCGAGGTAGCTTCATATCGCCGCCACAACAGGTAGCCGACATCGCCGCCAGTTTAGCGAGGCAAAGATAGCGGCGCAGCCTTCACCGCCGCTTAATCAGAAAATCTCCAAAGACTTATGACACTTGTGGGCATGTTTCCCAAAGACTATAAATACCCTCCTACGCCCACTTGCGGGTCGGCCATCGAAAGGGAAAAGTCGAAATCCAAGCTTCCGGAGTTCAAGAACCACGATCCACGCGGAGATTCCTCGAGTTTAAGCCTTGACTTATTCTTGAGAAGAGTAGATATCTTACCTTGCTAAGATATTTCTGAAGTTCTTGTTTCCTTTGCGAAGCACTAACTAAACCCCGCCGATTCGACGATCGCCGCCGGTGGTCCACGGATTACGGCCCTCGCACGCAAAGACCCATAAAAACAGAGATCTACACTTGTAGTGTCTTTTGTTCGAGTTTGTAAGAAAGTTATCTAAATTCTTTTGTAACCGAGAATAAAAGTGTAATTTTCTCTAGTTTTACAATGGAATCAACTTTCGACCCAAACACGATGGCGACCACGGTGGGAGCCAGCGGTCTCAAGCCGAGATCGTTGTGTCGCAGACTTTGCACCGGGACAGCCGACCTCATGGTTGATGGAATAGACTACTTCTTCGATCAAGCCAAATTCGAAGAGTATCTCTCCTCTTCCCGTCGAAGTCCTCCTCACCCGCAAATATCGGAGGATCTCATCCCCTAAGAGGAGGTTCGTTACATTGTGATGTGCAGCGATCTTCGTTAAGCTTGCGGCGGCGATTTCCCCTCTCAACAAGATCTCAACTGATCTGACGAAGAGAGCTCGCCAAAGACGACGTCAAAAGATGGCCCGTCAGTTCGCCAAGGCTCTGGAGTCGACGGATGGAGTTCACTATCAGACGAACTCACATGATCAAAGGCGTCAACAAACTACGCTGGCCAACCCACAAGACTCTCGCCAAAGAAGAATGGGTTCTCGTCAAAAGGACCCGATTGACAAGGAAGGAGCGCGCCCAAAAGCGCCGTGCACACGTTGCTCATGCACGTGCCATTGTTCGCAAGGCGCAGGAGTCTAAATCAACCCAGCAAACGACTCAAAATCACAAAATTTGGGTCACGAAGTCAACGTCAAAATTGGCTCAAGAGTCGCCGGCCACCATTCTTCGAAGCCGCTCAAGGCCAAATGGTGACAGTTTGCTTTTTCGCCTCGCCAACAATAGTAAACTGCCTCGCCAACAGACAGTTCGGCCGCCAAAAGCGCAGGCGTCCTCCATGCATTGACAAAAGATGGGCTTTTCCCTTTCTTCTTTCTTCCGATGAGGTATCAACCTTTAAGTTCGGAAATCCGACAACCGGTGTTGATCGTCTTGGTCCACAACGAGGAAATAAAAGCAAGGTTCCAAAGGAAGAAATGCTTGGATTACCCGGTTCGAGAAGAGTCTTGAGCAAGCGAAATATCTCGGTCTCTAGAATTCCAATTGCATCTCGTTTGAGCATCCCACAAGGGGTCCACGAGTGCGAGAAGAAGAAGTTGAGGCAAGTGACTCGCAAAATCACGAGAGATAACGGACCCTCATGATTCATACGAAGCAACTTGGATGACAACGCCAAGCGATGGAAGTTGTCTCTCAAATCAAATGGCCGACGTCCCCAAAAGAAGACGGTCTTCCACTAAGGACAACGTTACACTTGGGGTGGAAGTGCAATTTGTGATAAACCACACCAACCACACCATCGGTAGGTGTGGCAACACAACGAAGAGGATCGATGAAATATGTTGTTCTTGCTCATGTGCAAAACGATTAAGGCGTGGTTATCGGGATGTGCACGTTTCGAGTCAAGCGCTCAAAGAGCTTCGGTATGAGAGGCTTTCCTTGCCAACAACGGAAGACTTGAAGACGGAGTCAAAGCGACCGAAGAAAAGAAGATCGCCATTCATCGGGATGAATTCCCGAAGTCACCATTAATATGGTGAACAAAGGAAAAGGGCCAGCAATGGGCGAGGACCCGACTTCACCCTGAGGAAAGGTCAAGACCCGAAGTTTCCCAAGATGTCTCGTTACATTATGAAGCTACCCAACGATTGACTATAGAAGGATGCATGAGGGAGAGTCATCGATGATGAAGCTTCCGACATCAATTCGGCGATAGCTTCCGATGACACAATGTCAAGTCTTGGTCCCCATCCCGAGAAGCTTTACCATTACTCGATGTCACGGCTCAAATGTTGCAAGAAGCCTTAGCTAAGCAAAGAGAAGAGCTTAAGGCGAAATGAGAGCGAGATGGAGCTAGCCATGCAATGAGATGAGGGAATTGCAAACCCAAACAGCCAGTAACAACAACTGGTCCAAATAACAAATGAATCCACCAACAAGGTGGAGTAACCCACCATAATGTTGAGGACAGCGATTCGATTGATGAACACATTTACCGATCAACCTCCAAAGAAAGGCATCTGGCGCTCAAGGTGGAAATGATCCAATTCTTCCTATTGGAAATAATCCAAAACAAGGGAAGATGATGGCGAAAGGATGAAAGAGCTTGAAGATAAAATCAATGCTTTGATGTCCACACAGAAGTCAAAAGGACTGTATCCCGTGGTCCAGATCCGAGAGAATGGGATTCAATCCCTTATCCGAAATTCAATTTGATCAACTTCACGCCGCTTGACGGAGAGGGTCACCTTCACAACACCCGATTTACTTCAAATCACATTTAGGGGTAATCTCGGAAACGAGCCTCGATGGTTCGGTCATTCGTCGGTATTTTCATGAGTCAGCCTTCGATTGGTATCGAAGACTCAAGGCCGGAGTATTAAACGGAGGACATGGAAAGTTCTTTTCTCAAAGAACTTCTTCGATGACGACACCGGTCTCAATTGGAACCTCCTGACTAAAAGCGAAAGGTGGGAGACAATCGACACCTTCAAGGTTTATTCAATAAAGCTATGAATTGCGTGGATCCACCATGAAAAGTTCATATTGAAGACTTGCCACAACAATCTTTCTATAGAATTCTTTGGAAGTCATGGGGTCGCCCCACCAACTACGTGGAAAGACCTAAAATACAAGGAGAACAAGCCAACGCTTCCTCGTAAGGAAGAAAGCTGAAAGAGGCTAAAAAGATACAATTTAAGTAAATTTTCCTCTCGTAATAGAGGAAAGGCATCTGTGATTCTTTGTTGGTCAAGCGTCGCAACAACGGCAGCCAAAAGCTTCTAAATCGAATTCCACAGGACATACTCTTTCAAGGACGAAGAAGTTCCAATCATCTTCAAACACCTCCTTGATAACAACAAAATCAAGTTGCCTCCAATTACAAATCAAGAGGAGGCTAACAAAATTTCGACCCTAAATATCGTATATATCACGAGGATCCTCCATCCTACAAAGGATTGCTTAGCTCTCAAGGCCATCATCCAAGCCTTGGTTGAAGCCGGCGTCTTAGCCGAAATAAGTTGAATCAAACTTGACTGAATGTATATAATGAGTATAAAATCGCCCTCTCAACTCCAATAGGTATATGAAGTATAAATCGCCCTCGACTCCACAGTATATACAGTATAACCGCCTCTCGACTCTCGGCTGTGTATACGAAAGTATAAATCCCTCAGATCTGATGTATACGTAACCCCTCTCTAATCTACGTATAACAGTATAAACCGCTCCCTTTCCTCCGATGAATATAAGAGGTTAAACTGCTCTTCCTTCTTACTCACTCCGACAGCCAAATTTTGCGAAGAAAGCTGGGGGTGGATAATCCATGAACGAGAGGTCCACTTCCACATTGAGCAATCAAACCTTCCTACAGTTAGGATTGTCTCAAAAATTCCTATCCTGGTCAAACCTTCCTACAGTTAGGACCACGGCCAAAATCTCCTCTCGATTCTTTCCATGAACGAGAGGTCCATTTCAAGATTGAGCGATCAAACCTTCCGACAGTTAGGATTGTCTCAAATATCTACTTGGTCAAACCTTCCTACAGTTAGGACCATGGTCAAAATCCCCTCTTGATTCCTTCCATGAACGAGAGGTCCATTTCAGGATTGAGCGATCAAACCTTCCGACAGTTAGGATTGTCTCAAAACTCCTATCCCGATCAAACCTTCCTACAGTTAGGATCATTTTTTAATTTTCACTCCCACTTGGTCAAACCTTCCTACAGTTAGGACTAAGGTCAAAATCCCCTCTAGATTCCTTTTATGAGAGGTCTACTCCGGTAATAGGGTTCGTTTTCGCCCCAAGAGAAAACACAACAGTGGTTTGTTTTCAAGAGAAGACAACGAATCTGCTCAAGCCCTGCCAAGACACAACCGCCCCACAAGCCCGTGTCCATGATGTCAGGCCACCATGACACCTAAACTATGCCTTCATGCATAGGGATATTATCTCTGTCCCTTATCGAGATAAGTCGCATCTAACACATGTCACGTAATTAATTCCGTGATAATTGACCGTTTGATTCAATATCAGTAAAAGTCTAAGAGAATTCACTCTTTTAGCACAACGTAACATGTAGAACGGACTCGATAATCTACATGCTAGCCCAACTCAAACGGTAGTTGGTAAAGGCTCATCAAATCCGTTGATGGTGAGGGTTTGCCAAAAATCCTATATCTATCATACAAGCAATAACTTGAGACACCGGTTCACTCGCCGGGTCAAGCACTTTCTCCTACCGTGATTTTAATGCACTTTGTAACTCATTGCTAATGCAAATGTGCCATTACATCGCCCTGGCTCAAGCATGCTCGCATGCATTCTGCGGGCGGTCCTTTGAGCGAGACACTTGATTGTCCCGCGCTTTCAAGTGGGACAATTCCGGATATTACATATAGAAGCTTTCCGAAATCTGATATTCAAAACCGCATTTACACTTTCCATGATTCTCAAGGCATTCCAATTATAACCCAAGTGGTGACTTTCAAGATGAAGATGATTAGTCCAAAATCGACTTCGACATTTCAATCAATCCAAATACAAATGCAACAGCTATTGATCCCAAAGTATGGTCAGCGACGCCGCGTAGCCAGGATTCAAGAAACTGAAGCAAAACATGGGCCTCTTCTACAAAATTCAACATTGAACGTAAGCAAGATCTTATCCAAAGTATTCCGCACTTCGACAAAATACGAGGAGTCTCAAAACTTTGGAGGGGTATCTGTAGGCATCAAAATTGTCAAGAACCTCAAATATGACTAAATCATGAGAAGATCGAAGAACAACGCCATCGAAATCTCAAGAAGTCACACATGGGGAGATTGTGTCTCGCTACGCTGCGAGACATCGGTTTGTGTCTCGCCACGAAGCGAGACATTTGATGTGTCTCGCTATTAGCGAGACACTTGTGTGCCTCGCGACGAAGCGACACCTTGATGTGTCTCGCTATTAGCGAGACACTTGTGTGCCTCGCGACGAAGCGACACCTTGATGTGTCTCGCTATAGGCGAGGCATCTTACTTGTGTCTCGCTAACCGGCGACACCCGTAATACTTGGAACGAGCTCTTGAAGGGTCTAAATTAATGCCGGTGGGGCCCACTTGACTTTATTAATCGCAGAGACGCGTTGAACACGCAATAGGCGTTCTACCTGGCCAGAAGATCGCCAGAATTAGGGCATTTAATCGCGCCTAAAAGCGTGAAAACCGTTACCAGAAAGGTGGAAGGATGACGCACCAGCGGTCGGCGAGGGCTCCTCTTGCCGCCGCGCCAGCGAAGCGCTGACCACACCTGCTGCCACCTCGCGAGGGTAAAGATAGCGACATATGGCGAGCGACCGCTGCAGCTAAAAATCTCGGCTTATGACACTTGTGGGCATGTTTCCCAAAGACTATAAATACCCTCCTACGTCCACTTGGGCAGGGGGTCGGCCATCAGAAAGGGAAAAGTCAGAAATCCAAGCTTCCGGAGTTCAAGAACACGATCCACGCGGAGATTCCTCGAGTTTAAGCCTTGACTTATTCTTGAGAAGAGTAGATATCTTACCTTGCTAAGATATTTCTTTGAAGTTCTTGTTTCTAACGGAAGCACTAACTAAACCCCGCCGATTCGACGATCGCCGCCGGTGGTCCACGGATTACGCTGGCCCCAAGACAGCAAAGACCCACGAAACAGAGATCTACACTTGTAGTGTCTTTTGTTCGAGTTTGTAAGAAAGTTATCTAAATTCTTTGTAACTGAGAATAAAAAGTGTAATTTTCTCTAGTTTTACAATGGAATCAACTTTCGACCCAAACAACTGTTAGTACCTCCCTCAAATGGTCCAGTGCATGGACTCAGTCCGGCTATAAATCAGGATATCATCGAAATAAACTACAACGAACTTGCCGATAAAGGGTTTCAATACCTGATTCATCAACCGCATGAAAGTGCTAGGAGCATTGGAAAGGCCAAAAGGCATGACCAACCATTCATACAGCCTTTTGTCTTGAATGCGCTTCCACTCATCTCCTTCTCTAATCCGGACCGATGGCTACCCCTCGAGATTAATTTTGGAGAATACTTTTGATTCGGATAATATATCCAAAGATGTCATCTAGGCGGGATAGGAAATCGATACTCCACGGTAATCTTATTGATAGCTCTACTATCCACACACATGCACCACTCCTGCTCTTCTTTGGGACAAGTAACGCCGCACGGCACACGGACTCATGCTAGCTCGGATAAGGCCTTTCTGATGAGTTCGTCCACTTATTTTACAAGATCTCTCCTTCCCGGGCTCATCCGATAGTGTGTGGTGTTTGGTAAGCGTGATCCGTGGATGAAATCGATCGATGTTGGACGCCTCAAGCATTTGTAATTCGAAGGAAGCTCGCTGCATAATTGCATTAAATTGTTACAAAAGGGTCCAACTTCGGTGGAATTTCGGAGGCATCCTCTTTTCCCAAACAACAAGAGCATAAATCTCATCGATCTGCTTCACATCTTTCATGAAATCTTCATTGTTAACCAAGAACGCCTTCTTTTCAAAGAACATCTGCTTTTGATTGACCTTCTCAAGAAGAGGCAAAAGCACAACTCGGCGACCATCCTTCTTAAAGATGTAAACATTGTCCTTCCCCGTGTGGCATCAACATCAACCGCCATGGCTCGCTTAGCAAAGATATGACAAGCGTCCATCTCAACTACATCGCATATAACATCATCAACATAATTACGGCCAATGGAAAAAGACACCTGACACACCTCATCGACCTGTACATCATTACCCTTACGAATCCAATCGATCTTGTAGGGAGCAGGATGTTTCTCTATTTTCAGTCCTAATTTCTCCACCATACCGAGACAATATTCTCACCACGCCACTATCAATGATAACATCACAAGTCCTCTGTTTTACCGCACCTCGTGCAAAGATATTATGCCGGGTGGTTCTTCCGTCTTTGGAGCCAATAATAATCGCCGCACAACACATGAGAGTTGATTCCCATCATCAGCACTCACCCCTTCATGGTCATAGTCTTCAACGTTGTCTTCGTCTACATCCTCCTCTTCATGATCCACCATATGCACAAAGACTCGCTTAGGGCATCGATTGATCGATGACCGTGTTCACCGCATCTATAGCACTTGATCGGATCGGGTTTGGCATTTGGGTTCGTGGTGTAGTCTTTGTCGCCGTTGACGCCGGCCTTGTACTCTTCTCACCAGAATCTTGAGCAGAGCGTTTGAGATCGCTTATTCCGGCCACGATTGAAACTCGTGGCGCGACCCGTTGGAAGCTCGCCACGATCCTTTATTATTTCGTCCAAGTTGCCGCTCCACCTTTTGGGCTAGGCTAACTGTGTCGGCCAAAGTATATGTCTGCCAGAAGACACTCGATCTGAATTGCTAACCTCAATCCCCGTAACGAGATATCTTGCGACTCGCTCGTTTAAATTGTTGCGGAGGACAACCGATAAAACTCCTGCGTGTACTCATCAACTGTTCTTCCACCTTGTTTGCAATTCTGATATTGCCCGAACAAGACTTGTTCATAGTCACCAGGTAGGAAACGGGCTTTCAGCAACTTCTTCATCTTCTCCCACCTATCGACCTTCGACTTTCCTTGGCGAGATCGATTCATGCATACTGATTCCCACCAAGCAGATGCTCCACCCTTAAGTCGGTAGGCCACCAACTTAACCTTCCGTTCATCTGGGATCTCCATATACTCAAAAAATCTCTCCACTTTTACAATCCAGTCAAGAAATTCTTCAATATGAAGTTGCCCGTTGAAAGATGACAGATCCATCTTCATCTTGAATCCTCCAGCATCATAATTGTCCCGTCAACGGCGGTCTCTGCGATCATAACCGCTGGGGCTTCATAGTAATTGCCGCCCCGTGGAATTCATCTTGTGGAGTCGGATCACGGTGGCGACCATCAGCGATTTTAAACTCCTACCGTATTCAGACGCTCCAGTGCCGACGCAAGTCGATCTACGGTAGTCTTAATCTGAAAAATATCGGTCTTCAACTCATCGAACCTAGTTCGAGAAATAGGGGCTTCATCACTTGTCATCGGATCGGAGGAACAAGTCTTTGATACCAATTGACGCAGCGCGGAAGTTGAAATCTCGGAATCCACCGAGGGTTGATCTCCGAATCCACGAAGAGCTTCGAATCCACGAAGAAAATATAATAAATGAAATTTTATTGATGAAAAGATATGCCTCTAGGGCTTATAAGACTTTGTTTAAATAGAAAATAAATAAGAATCCTACAAGGACTCGAACTCCTATTAAAAATAGAAATAAGAACTCTAATTGACCCGAATTTTGTCAAAAATAGAAATAAGAAAACTATCCTCAAAAGACTCCCTACGATTAGGGAAGTAAATCGATCAAATTTGAAATCAAACCGGATTTGCTTCCTAATCCAAACAGACTCCTAAAACATTACTAAAAATAGTAAAAAATCGATGAAAATGCTGATATCTCTCAATCCGGAAGGAATTTGACGAAATGAACGGCGAGCAAACCAAACCTCAGTTAGTTTGGTTGGCTCCGTCTCGAAAAAAATACGCGATTTTAAAAAAAAATCATTCAAATCCGACTTACGGATTGAAAGTTACGACCCGTTCTTCGTTGCAACCTATTTTCCTCGACCGGGTCCGCGTTTGGGCTTGTTACGATCCCGTTTCTCCATGAAGGTGTCCGCAATGTGGTCTACATCAAAAGCTATCTAATATATTATGTCTAGCGCACCTTCAAATTTTAGGCGGATCAACGACTGAGAGTGAATAGCAAGTATCGAAACTAGAAGATGACTTGAGCTTGGTATAAAAGAGTCTAAGACGGCAAAGGTTTACGATAAAGGATGATTCAGAGTTGAACTAACATCAAGAGAGAAAGAGTAGAAGTCAATATCGCAGAGTAGAAGTCAATATTGCAGTTGTGCAGAGGAGGAATCTCTATAGAGGGGCCAGACAGGAGATTGACCTGGCTGGAATAGTTAAAGCGAATGGCAAGGGGCTTTTCAGAGAACATTTGATGCAAGCGTGAATTTGGCATAAATGTTGTAGAACAAGAGTGTTCTATTGAGTGTCTGTGTCAAGGAGGAGCTTGACAGAAGACGTCAAGGGGAACCTTTTGTTGGTGAGGCTCATGGAAAGGAGATAATCTCCGCGTTGAGAAGAGGGTTTTCTAGGGGTAGACATGATGTCAAATGTTGGGGGAGAAAATCTCTTATTACTTATGGAACAAATTGAAGAGACAAGAGAGTAATGCTTGTACACATGCACATAATGTGGGTTCTCTATACAAAGAGGTAGAAAAATATAGATAAAAGAGAGTCAACACATTTTCACTTGGGGGATCCATCGGGGAAAAAAACTAGAGGGGTAGTAAGTTCAAAACAGGTATTACCTGAGGTCTATCCACAATAAACTTTAATAAAAATAGCTTACCATATTACTATTCATGGTAGTTTTTTGTGGAATTTACCTTTTTAGCTTTTCTAGAATGCCAGTAAATCTCTTATGTAAACATGGATGCCTATTCTTAGGAGCAATTTTCCATCGGCCATTGACATGCTTTTCATAACAGGCATTTCTTTGTAGGGAAGCAATTCTATCATCATCATCTACTGCTACTATTTGTTTTTTTTTTTTTCTTTTCCTTTTTCGTTTTCTTCTAAAATGCTGCACATCTCTTATGTCAATGGCGCTTCTTCTGGCAAAGCGATTTTCTATCAATTGCGTATGTGAATATGGAGTTGCTTTGTATATGGCATATTGAACCCCTGTGGCTCTGAAAAAATTTGGATGATTGCTTGATTGGCTTGATATGTATTAAGAATCCTGGCTCTGCTCTTTATGTTTGTTTCAGAACTTAAGGCCGGTTCACTGGCTTATTCATTTGGGTGGTGAAGTTTGTTAAAGATGATTGCAGATCGAAATCAGAGAAGCATTGTTTATAGATATATTATTTTAAAATTAACAGCTTTGTGCGGGCTGGTATCGCACTGCCACAGTGTACAAGATGACGGAGAAAAATAGAGAAAGGCTAAGACCATAAGCTGAGAACTAAATAGGTAAACGTCTTTTTACCCAAATGAACTGTATAAATGTCTATATAAGCGTCGCGCTTATGGATCCACTTCCCTGTTACTAATGGAAAGAATATTTTACTTTTCCATCGGACATGGTAATTGGTGAAATCTGTACTATTATCTTTTTTTTTTTTTGGGTAAATTGGACTAAACCCCCAAAGAATTTTTTAGCATTTTGCAGTAGAACCCCAATAATTTTCAAAATCACACTAAACTTCCAAGAACTTTTAGCGTTTCGTAGTAACCCCTAATAACTTTTGGAATTGCAGAAAATTCTCAATATGTTTCTGCATTTTGCAGATAGCCCCCATAAATTAAAAACCAAAAGACAACATAAAAAAGGCTTTTTAAAGGACAATTACAGCGCACCAAAAAAAACAAAAAACAAAAAAGTAGTGGTTGGGACCCTGACCTGTGGTGCGAGCCAGAAGAGAGCAAATGACAAGACGAAAAGGTGACAAATTTTTTTATTATTATAATAATTTAAGGTATTACCTAATCACTTCTCCCTTTGCTTAGTAGCCATTGCACCAGATACTTTTTGGGAAGTAATTAAGTATATGATCAAAATATCATTCTCTCATCTTCTTATTCCCTTTGCTTACTAAACAATTTACTGAATCCGCTCAAAACCCAGCATCAAAGATGACCTCCACCGATCTCCACATCTTCGTCTTCCCTTTCCTATTGAAAGGCCACTTAATCCCCTCGGTCGACTTCGCCAAGCTCTTGGCCAGCCGCGGCATCAGAACCACAGTCATTGCCACCACAGCCACCGCTCCCCAAATCCAGCCCACAATCGACCTCTCTCCTTATCCAATCCAACTCCTAACTCTCCCCTTCTCAACCGCCGAAGCCGACCTCATCGGCGTCCCTATAACTCCCGAAGCCAGTTCCGTGCTCAAAACCCTCCGACTCCCCCTCAAACGCCTGATTCAAGAACACAAACCCGACTGCATTGTATCTGACATGCTGTTCACTTGGACGGCCCATTTAGCGGCCCAATTCAACATTCCAATGATCGGGTTTCACGGTACTAGCTCTTTCGCCTCCTACTTAATGGGAAATATTTCCAATCTCCGCATTAATATCGCTGAAGATTCCGAGACCTTTGTGGTGCCTGGATTTCCTCACGAGGTCGAGATCTTGAAGTCGCAGCTCTTCGGCATGATGACTCTGCCCGTCGATATGATGATGGAATTGATGGAAGCATCTAGCCAGACATATGGCACGGTGATGAATACTTTCTACGAATTGGAGTCTGACTATATTGGGAAGTCGGCACGAAAAGTATGGCATGTTGGTCCGTTATCTCTTTGCTGTCCGGATGAATCTAATACCATTAGAGGAGGTAAACCGGACGGAAAGTTGTTTGATGATTGCCTGAAATGGCTCAATAGCAAGAAGCCTAGGTCTGTTGTTTATGTATGTTTTGGGAGTTTAGGCTCGTTCACTGGGTCACAGTTGAGGGAGATGGCGTTAGGGCTCGAGGGTTGCAATCACCCGTTCATTTGGGTTCTTAAGGTCAGTAAAGATGGTACTGAGATGATGCCAGAAGGATTCGAGGAGAGAGTAGCGAATAATGGAAAGGGGTTGGTAATAAAAGGATGGGCACCGCAGACGGTGCTGCTCAATCACCCTGCAGTTGGAGGATTCATGACGCATTGTGGATGGAATTCCTGCTTGGAAGGAGCCTGTGCAGGCGTGCCAATGATCACTTGGCCACTCTTTGGAGATCAGATATTCAATGAGAAGTTGTTGGTGAATGTGTTGGGAATCGCTGTGCCGGTTGGCGTGAAGGTTTGCAGTAGTTACGCAGAAGAGAGATCGCTAGTGAGAGGAGAAGAGGTGAAGAAGGCGGTGAATGAGCTGATGGGGAGCGGAGAGAAATCTGATGAGAGGAGGAAGAAGGCGAAGGAGATTGCAGAGATGGCGATGAACGCAGTAAAAGAAGGTGGCTCTTCTTACAATGATTTGAGCTCTTTGATACAAGAGCTGAAGGAAATTAAAATGGGTAGAGTTCACAATCAAGAGAGCTAGGATTTGAGAACAGATTGTGAGCTTAATCGATAAATCTACTTGTCATTGGGTCTCTGATGTGTAGAAGTCAACAATCTTGTTAACTTCGCTGAATAAACACATGGTGCATTTGGTACTATAATGAGTATGCATTTATGTTTTGTAGAATCGATTATATTGAGTTGTATGTATGATTCATATTTCATACATAGACACTGTTACGACTTCGAGATATTACTAATTTGGTACAGTTCTTGCAACCCACATCATCTGCTTCTACAAGCCACAAACATCGCCTCGATCAACGAGACCTGACACCCTACCTCACTTAGTTCTACGACAAATAAAACCCCTAGAAAACTGACATGAGATCACAAAGCTCCTACAAGCCCCAATACCTTGACAATGAACTCCAAGCTTATTGGATAACTGCTCAAGAACTGCGTAGTGTCAAATTAGACAGATAGCTCATCAAGAAATACAGTCCCAGTGGATTCTTTCTCTTATGCCAATAAAAATGTGACTGTATTATACAACTCTTGCCAATAGAATTTCATCCCCCACTGGTATAATTTCCTGTTGATTGCACCCAAAAAAAAAAAGCACCGGATCTAGATTCAGGACCATCTCAGTGTTTGCTTTAGTTATCCCCCGGCATTATAACATGGAGATCCCAGACGACACTAACTAAAACTTTTATATTATAATAAACAAAGAAACTTTTGCTTATTCTGTGTATTAGATGGAGGTGACTTCCTATAGCACATCTCATTGTCTTATCTCGTCAGATCAAAATAAATCTTATCAGTTCACTGCTTTAAGGGTGGAGTGATCCTTACCCTAACTAAAATAGTTAAAATTTTCAAATATATCTTTTATATTGTATGTAGTTATCAGAAAAACTGATACCAGCTAAGATAGGAATTGGAAGGTCACCCCTCGGTTTGCAATAGCTTAACAAATCTTTTACATTTTAACAACGAAATCATCAAGAGGTTTAGAAGCTCAATAAACATTACACGGGAACTCATTTATTTAGAGGTTTCGTAGTTCAATAAACATTCAAACGCTTTAAAAATCTTTTAAAGGAGGAACTGCAGATATCAAATACATCACACGCAACAATAACTAAAAGACTGACTTCATATACACAAATTGAACAGTACAAAGATAAAATCTGGTCAAAAACTAAACTGATGAAACTATAACTAGAGCTTTATAAGCTGAGAAACAATAACAATAGTCCACTAGCTAAAAAAAAGGTGAAATAGAATTGACGATTCAAGTTCAAAAGCTGCCGATCTTGCAAGGTACAAGAGGTTTTTATCTGATATTCATAGAAAATTAGCATCAGAGCAATGGATTAGGTAAAGAAGGACTTCTGGGGTTGTGTTCGACGAAATGGCAACGTCTAGACGAACATTCATTCTACCTCATAAGCAAAGAGCCTTATGCGACAGCTTCCCAAAAACTATTAGCCTCTCTAAGATTAGAGGCTTGGCATGAACTAGTGCAGTTCATATTTCCAAAACTGCGATAAAACTTGCTGAGTAGATAAATCCGGAACTTGTTGCCTATAGAGAATGCTCTTTGCCTCCAAGTCAAATATGTCAAATATCTCCCATAGTTTAGCTAGAGCATCGTCAGAACCTAACTGAACATAGGACCATCGTTCATGAATCCCCATGACTTTCACTTACATAGGCACATCTGTTTCTCCAAGCGGAAAAAACCGACAATCAGGAGTTAACCTTAGATAAGTAATATGCAAACACCATTCAACTTCCACTTTTTTTCCCCCTAGTAAATGAAGTTCAAATTTCATTCACCATTGAGCAAAAGATAGTACAGCCATGCCATAGGCATACGTGAGTTCACAATACCAAACGCACAATTACATGTACAATAAAAAAAACAGAGCAAAACAAATGGAACCAAACAGAGCATACAAGCACTACATAATTCCCACTCAAAAAATAAAAAAAGAAATAAAAAAAAGGCACATAAAAGCTCCTCTTGATACTATATCAGACTACAAGGACTCAATCCTTGTATTATACTTGAGAGGAACTGGGTAGTGATGTATAACTGTCAAGATAGAAGTCTTAATGCTTCTAATAATCAACTTCATTGCATGACACAAGGACTTTGATACAATTGACACACTCGTCACATATAAAAATCAGAACTGATACAACTCAACTTGTTTGACACGCGTGAGATACTTGATAACTTCAAGACACTTGATTACAGTACTAATACAATTGATATACCCAACAAGACCACTTGATTACACTTACAGTATTAGCATAGTATCATCTATCTCTAAAAACTGAATTGAAGGCATAGAGAGAAAAGGATCGATAACATACAATTCCATACTCCCACATGCAACGTAAAACCTGCCTGAACAAAGGAAAACTTTGTTTTCAATAGATCCAAGTGATGATGCTCGATGGAAGTCCAATCGGATCCATTTGTTGTTGTTGTTGTTGTCAGGCTCACGGCGGGGGTGCAGGAAGAAGTTGTCATTGATTGAGATGAGGATGCTGCAGTTGGGATCAGTGGGTGGGGCGGAGATGGCGCTGTAGATGGAAGATACATCGATGATGGCGCGAAGAGGAGGGAGGAGGATGTAAGCGCCAGTGATGGGATTGAGGAGAGAGGGGAGTCCTGCGAAGGTGGTACAGGAGGGGGAGGCGCTCTAGGATCAGCTCTGTGAGTGGATCTGGAAGGTCGATCCATGGAGTGATGGAGGATAACAGGAGGAAGATTTCGGTGTCTTGGTCTCCTTTTGGATTTGTCCCATTTTTATCTAGGGTTTAGGGTCTTAGGATGCAAATTTGAGAATGCCTCACAAATATCCTTCCGGATTTTCAAGAAAAGGTCTCCAATGACTACAGTCTCTTCGTTATAGATGGGGGTACTAGAACTACTTTACCCCTGCCGAGTGCTGAGAGGTGGCTTTTAACTTCCCGGGTATCTATTGGGCGGTTTGGATTGACATTATGGCCCTCGCAGCTACCTCTAAATTGGGCCTAATGGCTGCCAACAAAGTTCATTTAGAATCCTAATTAAAATTTTCCTCTTTATCACAGCCGCTTCTCAAATCAAAAGTTTATACTTGTTGTTAGTTGACATTTATCATCCCTGCATGATTTAATGATGGTCCTTCTCATTGAAAACAAATTTTGTAAAACAGAAATGAATAGCGACTTCCTCTATAATTGCGAGAATTTGATTACTTTGGACTGAGAGGAACAAAATACACTTCAACAACACTTGAAAGCAAAGCTTGTTCCAATGAAACTGATAACTTACTGCCTCGTCGTAGTTTCTACCAGTTATAGCTAAGACAGGAGTTGGGAGAATCACAAGTGAGTTGCAATAGCTTAACAATCTTTTACATTTTAACAACGAAATCATCAAGAGGTTTAGAAGCTCAATAAACATTACACGGGAACTCATTTATTTGGAGGTTTCGTAGTTCAATAAACATTCAAACGCTTTAAAATCTTTTAAAGGAGGAACTGCAGATATCAAATACATCACACGCAACAATAACTAAAAGACTGACTTCATATACACAAATTGAACAGTACAAAGATAAAATCTGGTCAAAAACTAAACTGATGAAACTATAACTAGAACTTTATAAGCTGAGAAACAATAACAATAGTCCACTAGCAAAAAAGAAAGGTGAAATAGAATTGACGATTCAAGTTCAAAAGCTGCCGATCTTGCAAGGTACAAGAGGTTTTTATCTGATATTCATAGAAAATTAGCATCAGAGCAATGGATTAGGTAAAGAAGGACTTCTGGGGTTGTGTTCGACGAAATGGTAACGCCTACACGAACATTCATTCTACCTCATAAGCAAAGAGCCTTATGCGACAGCTTCCCAAAAACTATTAGCCTCTCTAAGATTAGAGGCTTGGCATGAACCAGTGCAGTTCATATTTCCAAAACTGCGATAAAACTTGCTGAGTAGATAAATCCGGAACTTGTTGCCTATAGAGAATGCTCTTTGCCTCCAAGTCAAATATGTCAAATATCTCCCATAGTTTAGCTAGAGCATCGTCAGAACCTAACTGAACATAGGACCATCGTTCATGAATCCCCATGACTTTCACTTACATAGGCACATCTGTTTCTCCAAGCGGGAAAAACCGACAATCAGGAGTGAACCTTAGATAAGTAATATGCAAACACCATTCCACTTCCACTTTTTTTCCCCTAGTAAATGAAGTTCAAATTTCATTCACCATTGAGCAAAAGATAGTACAGCCATGCCATAGACATACGTGAGTTCACAATACCAAACGCACAATTACATGTACAATAAAAAAAAAACAGAGCAAAACAAATGGAACCAAACAGAGCATACAAGCACTACATAATTCCCACTCAAAAAAAAAAAAGGCACATAAAAGCTCCTCTTGATACTATATCAGACTACAAGGACTCAATCCTTGTATTATACTTGAGAGGAACTGGGTAGTGATGTATAACTGTCAAGATAGAAGTCTTAATGCTTCTAATAATCAACTTCATTGCATGACACAAGGACTTTGATACAATTGACACACTCGTCACATATAAAAATCAGAACTGATACAACTCAACTTGTTTGACACGCGTGAGATACTTGATAACTTCAAGACACTTGATTACAGTACTAATACAATTGATATACCCAACAAGACCACTTGATTACACTTACAGTATTAGCATAGTATCATCTATCTCTAAAAACTGAATTGAAGGCATAGAGAGAAAAGGATCGATGACGTACAGCTCTAATGTTTCAGATACACAATAAAACTTGTCAGCACAATGAAAAACGAAATTATAATAAGAAAATTTTGGTCCAGGGGAATCCAATTTGATCCATCTGCTACGGTCAGCCACGTGCCGATACAGGAAGAAGTTATGCGCAACTTTCATGAGGATGGAGAAGTGGGGATCCGACGGCGGGGCAGAGATGGCACCGTAAGGGGAAGAACCAGGGTAGGCAACAAGAGGAGGGAGGAGGATGTAAGCGCCAGTGATGGGATTGAGGAGAGAGGGAGTCCTGCGAAGGTGGTACAGGAGGGGAGGCTCTAGGATCAGCTCTGTGAGTGGATCTGGAAGGTCGATCCATGGAGTGATGGAGGATAACAGGAGGAAGATTTCGGTGTCTTGGTCTCCTTTTGGATTTGTCCCATTTTTACCTAGGGTTTAGGGTCTTAGGATGCAAATTTGAGAATGCCTCACAAATATCCTTCCGGATTTTCAAGAAAAGGTCTCCAATGACTACAGTCTCTTCGTTATAGATGGAGGGGTACTAGAACTACTTTACCCCTGCCGGGTGCTGACTAGTGCTGTGAGGTGGCTTTTAACTTCCCGGGTATCTATTGGGCGGTTTGGATTGACATTATGGCCCTCGCAGCTACCCTAAATTGGGCCTAATGGCTGCCAACAAAGTTCATTTAGAATCCTAATTAAATTTCTCCTCTTTATCACAGCCGCTTCTCAAATCAAAAGTTTATACTTGTTGTTAGTTGACATTTATCATCCCTGCATGATTTAATGATGGTCCTTCTCATTGAAAACAAATTTTGTAAAACAGAAATGAATAGCGACTTCCTCTATAATTGCGAGAATTTGATTACTTTGGACTGAGAGGAACAAAATACACTTCAACAACACTTGAAAGCAAAGCTTGTTCCAATGAAACTGACAACTTACTGCCTCGTCGTAGTTTCTACCAGTTACAGCTAAGACAGGAGTTGGAGAATCACAAGTGAGTTGCAATAGCTTAACTATCTTATTCATTATAATAACTAATTTATCAGAAGGTTTTACTAATCCAGTAATCATTCCATGGGGACTTACCTATTTGGAAAGAGGAAGAGCAATATCTGGCAAGACATCAGCTGCCTCAAAAGAGTGATAAATGCTATCAATCTTGTTGTAAAATGTCTATCGAGCGCCATATAATCTCTGAAAAGCAGTGATTAATATACTACACACAACAATTATTGAAGTACTGACTCCGTACACTCAAAGCTAAACGATCAAACAACATCTAGAGCGCTATAAGCTTGGAAACAAAAAGTATTGTCCAGTAGCAAGGAGAAAGGTGAAACAGCACTGACAATTCAAGATTAAAAGCATCTAATCCAGCAAGCTACAAGAGGTTTTTCATTTGACATTCATGAAGAGAGAGGGGGGAAAAGGGCATTCGAGCAAGGGAATAGGTAAACGATTAATTGTATCAGTTTCATTGGAATCGCGCTTAAGAAGCTACATTCTAAAAAACGTTCTTTTTACCTCATACAGAAATCAAGCAAAACCTACTAGCTTCTCTAAGTTTAGAGGCTTGGCAAGAACCACTGCAGATGACATCTGTCCCACCGCAAAAGGACTTTCTTAGTAGTTGAATCCGGAACCGGCTGCTCAGAAACAAAGCTCCTCGTCTCCAAGCGAAATATCTCAAACATCTCCCGGTGATGAGGACGGTGTTTGGCACTAGACCAACCAAACCCCTCATCCTGGAAGAAATAAATACAGTTGTTGTCGCAACCCACGTCTGCTGATGATAACGAAAACAGGCTTTTGTTAGCAGCGAACAGCGCTCGGTCACCGATACCTTCCATCCTCATCCACATATTTGTCAAAAGATCCGCCTTGAACAAATGGAAGCCATCAAAGCCGTAGTTAGGACCGGATGATCGCACAAGCACCGACATCTCACCGTTACATTCTTGGAAGCGGAAGACATCCTCTACACCATAAGGCAATAGCTGGCTGGTGTCCATCTCTAGTAACTGTACTGAGGGCGTAGGGAGAAAAGGATCGATGACGTACAGCTCTAATGTTTCAGATACACAATAAAACTTGTCAGCACAATGAAAAACGAAATTATAATAAGAAAATTTTGGTCCAGGGGAATCCAATTTGATCCATCTGCTACGGTCAGCCACGTGCCGATACAGGAAGAAGTTATGCGCAACTTTCATGAGGATGGAGAAGTGGGGATCCGACGGCGGGGCAGAGATGGCACCGTAAGGGGAAGAACCAGGGTAGGCAACAAGAGGAGGGAGGAGGACATGAGCGCCGGTGACGGGATTGAGGAGAGAGGGAGTCCTGGGAGAGCTTGGGGAGGTGCCTTTGTGGAGGAGAAACAGCCAGCCGTGGGCGGAGGTGATGAACTTATGGGGAGGGAGGGTGGAGGGGAGGGGGAGGCGGCGAAGGGTTTGGTCGAAGGGGGAGTAACAGTTGGGGACTGAGGATTGCTGACGGAGATCGGTGACAATGAGGCAGGGGAGGGAAGGGACCATCGGAGGAGGGGATGGAGAGTAGCGGAGGCGGTGGGCTTTTTGGATGGATCGCCATTTTCTGCAGACGGCGGCGAAGCGGAGGTAGTAGAGGAGGGGGAGGAGCTCCAGGATGAGCTCCGTGAGGGAATCCGGGAGGTCGAGCCATGGACGATACGAGGAGGATCTGGGAGTCGTCGTCTCCTCCCTTCGGGTTTCTTCCATTTCGAATTAGGGCTAGGGTTTTCAGCAGGCACGATTGAAATTGCTGGCTCGCGAATCCCCAAATAAACTGCCACCAACTGGTACGATGCAATAAGAATCACGTGATTCACCTACCCAACCCCTCATGTATAAAGCTCTTAGAATATCTGGATCCAATTAATAGAAAGTGAAACAATTATACTAGCAAAAAACATGTCGTGAATTAAACATACACCTTATGTTAGTTCCCAAAGTGTAAAGCTTATATTAATTCGTAGTTCTCGCTTCTCTGTTTATATCAGTTCACGGTTTGTAGTTGACAGATCATATATCAAGTTATATAGGTTTACATCAATTTGCACCCAGTGATCTGTTAGTATCCAACTCTGTCTCTGTCAATTTAACCCACATCAAATGAAACTATAGCAGACTACTCAAACTGGCATGTTTGGAAGTTTAGACTATTACAATTTAATTCCAATCATGACACTTTAATTCCAATCAAGTTGTACACTGTATATAGATCATATAAATGAAAAGCACGCCATAAAAAAAATTTTTAAAAAAAACATCAAAATCAAAATATAGTATCTGCAACAACCAAGATTCTTTATCTGGATAGTTGCTGCTAAACCAGACAAAATCCACTAAACAAAAAAAATAGCATGTGAAAAAAATTAAAGCAGGCGAAGCAAAAAATCTAACGAACTAAAGGAAAGTATACAGCATGTTAAGAAAAAAATTATGACTTGTTAATACAATAATATAAAATCTTGACCTATCCATATCAAACTATTACCGCTTAATATTCTGCTTATGTTGTTTCATTTTTATAGTATGTACTGAGGCTCTTTTTTCCCCTAAAAGAATAACCATAGTTTTGTTAGGATGCCTGTCTTTAAATCTCTATAGTCAGCACGGTATCTACCTTAACTACCTTAACTTAATCTTTCAAATTGCTGTAAAGCATTCAAGCAGGGATGTAGTTAGCATAAATAATATGAGTTGATATGTTTGTTTTTCATTACAATGAACAGACCCAACATTTATGTCCATCAACATTGCCACGGTCTAATAATGGGAAAGAAGATCCCTTTGGTTCTTGGTTACCTACGTGTACCTCAACCACTAAAACACTAAGTTAATGACAAATCAAATTTCTAGTGAGTTAAAATGTTCTAGGCTATCATTCAGATTTTTAGATCAAACTTGCTTGGCTCCAGGTAATTCAGATCCAACTCTGTCAAATAGCCAAATGTTCTGACTTCTAAATCATCCGGCACAAACTGTTCCTTGGTAGTTTCGGTCTTTTAGAAACCCCGCTTAACAACCATGACATAATCCATTCTGGAAAGCTACTATCATGAGGGTCTGGATGGAAAAATGATTTGAAACAAGTAAAAGGGAAGCAATATTCATCAAAAGCACTGAAAGTACATTCAAGGACGAAAAAAAATGAATACGGAGATAAACAAGAAAGAAATCAGAACTAAATTAGTGTCTCAAGAATACACTAACTGAAAATACAAATCAGATAAACCTCAATGCAGAAGGAAGTTTGGTTTAATGCTTATATTTTGGTTTTACAAGTACTTGCAGAGCATGGTGTACACAAAAGTATTTGTCATTCACTGGCAATTGGAACAAAAAAATGTTGGTGATTAGATAACAAGCCAATCAAGCCTCGGCATGAACCATTTCAGATGATACTTGTCAAACTGCAAAAGAGTTTGTTTAGAAGTTGAATCTTGAACTGGATGCTCAGAAATAATGCTCTTAGTGTCCGAGTTAAACGTCTCAAACATCATCCATGGTTCACGGGGACGACCTTTAGTACCAAACCAAACAAACCCCCAACTGAAATAGATGCAATTCTTATTGCAACCCACATCTGCTGCTAACAAGGAACATGCTTCTATGTGCGACAAATAAAGCTCGGTCACCTATACCTTCCTCCACCCTGACCCACATATTTCTAGAAAGATCTGCCCGAAACAAATGGAAGCCCACAAAGCCGTAGTTGGTACTAAATTCCACCACAAGCGCCGATATCCTCACCATTTAATTCTAGGTAGATCAAGTCATCCATTAGGGTGTAAGTATTTAGCTTGGGAAAGTATTTTTGTTGAGGAGGAGGAGCCAGCCGTGGGAGGAGACGATGAAGTCGTGGAGGGGTAGGGAGGGTCGAAGGGGGAGTAGCAAATGGGGATTGATGCTGAGTCTTCGAGGAGATGATCGGTGATGACGAGAAAGGGGAGGGAAAGCGCCATCGGCTGAGGGGATGGGGAGTGGCAGACTGCGGCGAAATAAGCGGAGGTAGTAGAGAAGGGGGAGGCGCTCTAAGATCAGCTCTGTCAGTGCATCTGGGAGATCTATTCGTAGTTAAGACTGTGTTTGGCATTTCATTGGCTAGGGAAAGGTAAGGCGAAGATAGGAAGGCAAGGGAATTCTCTTCCTTTCAGTTCCACCCGGAGCTCGGGGTGACAAATTTCTATTGATTGGAGGAAATTTTTTGGAGGATGAGAACACATCCTCTCTTAAAAGCTTCCCAACGATGAATGGGTTTCTCAACCTTCACTTCTGTGTTCTGTCTATTCCTCTTTATCCAAGTTGTAAATCTGTCCTCATATATGTAAAGTTTCCTTTCTATTAGATATATAATAAAGTTCACCAGGTTCACGTATAATCAATAAAAGATAAACATTAGAGTGAACCCAAGCGATAAATTTGAGTTATAGCTGGTTACAAATGCAGTTTATTAATCCTTGCAGTTTCTAATAGAATATTCCCACTGGTCTAGTTTCATATTTGATTGAAGAAAGATAACAAATAAAAGTGTAATAAACATTGTTGCAGGTGCTGTTTTGTCAGCGCTTAAACTCCTGAAAGTGCTGACAAACTCAAACCCGACCTTTTGATTCTCTTCTATTCGAACTATGAGAAAGACCAGTCGCAAAAAAAACATAAGAGATTAGCCGAATACCATTCAACGGAAATGCTAATAAATAGCAACATTAAGTAATTAAAGAATCATTACATATATGAAAGGAACAATGTTTAAATATTATAACTGTTCCCCGGTATAAACTGATCACCAGCAAAATAACTGAGTAAAAAGAAGCCATAAAGTTGGCCACATTTACAGAAAAATTAATATTATAAAATTCTTTGTTATACGTTTCAGTAGGAGTCAAAATTTCCGCATTTGAGGTCAAAAAAAGTAAGGAATAATCAATAATCACTAGGGGTTGTAGCGGTAGCGTAAGATACCACTACTGATATACATCCTCAAGCTTGCGGTTGTAGCGGTAGCGTAAGATACCACTACTGATATACATACTCAAGCTTGCCTCCAATATGATAGAAGCCAGCCTCCAGCAAAAGGAGACATACAAGCCTTGTCCATTCCTGGTTGGCAAAGAAGCGCAGCTAGCTTTTGAGCTGTGGCCTGTGGCCAAAGCTTGGCCTCCATGGCTTGCTTGATGATATCTGCAACCCCATTTGTATACACATTATCAACCAGCCCATAAGGTCCTGTAACAATAGCATCTCCTGAAGCAACTGGCACTGTTCAACATGCAAAATGAAGGGCAATAATTCTTTTTCTCATTACAACTCGAACGCTTATCACATGATATGTGCTTGTTCCAGAAAATTTAAGTTCGGTTGATTGGTTTTGCCATCAGTATGATATACCTTCCTACCGTGAAGAGTTTCCTTAAAGAAAAGCTTTTGTATGACTTAGAATTCAGAATAGCATACACAATCACAATCTAAAAAAGGTTACATAGGGTGAAGAAGGATCAGATACGAATATGGTTAAGTAAGGACAATCATAACAGCCAAAATCTAATGCAAGATCAGGTACGAAGAAACATATACACATGAAAAGGAGAAACGAGGTAATTTTTTTTAAAAAAAAAATAGTATAATGCACCTGCTTTGCACGGTAATGCATTATATTTTAAGCTTTGAATTTTTATTGAATAGTAAAACTATGTGTTAATAAATAAAATTATATAATAAGATTGCTTAAAAGAAATGCATGAATTAATTATTATTATGTAGTTATTGTAATTGAATGTTTTTCTTATAATGATCACCTAGTGTTAGCCTTTTTAAAATAAGTCCCCAAATCTAAAATAGTTCTTAAATAAAACTACCAATTCTATAAGTTCTCTTAAATATGCCCTCCAACTTAAAAGTTGTTAACCTAACTATAAATTAACTAAGGGCATTAATCTTGCTAGTTTTTCCCGATGTTTCCTAGATAGTTACACTTGATACCGTAACATATTGTGATAGTTACTTCTCATTATAATTATTTAATAGGGTGAATTACACTAAACCCTTATGAACTTTTAAAATTACACTAAACCCCTAATGACTTTTCTGTTTCAAAGAAGATCCCAAATAACTTTCAATTTTGTAGATAACCCATATAAATTAGAACCGAAAATGGCATAAAAGGCATTTTGAAAGTTATTGGGGTTTGGTGTAATCTATCTAAAAGATATTGGGGGCTTTCTACAAAAGTTATTAGGGGTTTAGTATGATTTTAAAAGTTCATAGGGTCTATTTCTTGTAAAATGCTAAAAGTTTATAGTGGTTTCTTGTAATTTACTTTATTTAATATTATAATTCTTAGTTCAAGTAATATTATTAAGATAATTATATCATCTATATATTATAAAATATTTATCTAATTTAATTTTTAATTATGCTCTTAAATAATTTAGTACTATAAATTTTTATTATACTATCACTATTAATTAATAGTACTATTATTAATATTAAATAATTTATTTGTAAAGGGTTAGTTTTCAATCATTACCAAGTATAGATTATTCAAAGATCATGTAATAATCTTTGAAAAACACTCTAAAAATAATATTAAATTATTTATTTAATTTATTTAATAATATAATACTAAATAAATAGTGTGATTCGTAATTTATGTGATATTATTAAAATAATTACACTATTTATGCGATTCAAAATTTATTCTATTTATTTTATTGCTCATTGAATTATAGTATAATTCTTAATAGTATTTAGTAATATATTATTCTATTTATACTATTATTTTAATTATTTTATTATAATTCATAAATAATTATTATAATAATTTAATTGGTTACTACTAATAATTGTGTATACTTATTTTATAAATTATTTTATTTTTTATTTTAAATAATTAATAGTTATAATATTATTGATAATTATAATTATTTAGGAAGGTAAGGAGGTGCATAATTAATAAGACGTTATATCTATTTAATGAAAGATTAATTAGAGATAATGGCATAGTTAGAATTTATCAAAATTTGAGAGGGCAAAAAGAAAATTAAAAGTTTTAACACCTCAATCCTCTTTTATAGTAGTAAGTATAAGTATAAGTATAGATGAAAACGTAGGGTCACCAAAATTAATCTCAGATCCATTGATCTATGATTAAAATGATTTTGATTGTCCAATCAATACATATGTTCTGATGTTTGGACATAGATTGTGATATTTCACTTATATTACTTAAAAAAAATGGTTAATTGCGAATAAACCACTTGTAGTTCACCCAATTGCGAGTAGACCCTGTGGCGAATAGACCCCTTACTAATTCATGTGTGTATAACTAACAGATGCTTTTATATTCACTCCAACTCTTCAAGGGATATGCAACCATCGGAGATTGCAAATTCCTTTTTAATTTTACAGTGCTAGCAACAAATTACCAAGTTCAATTCTTTCATATGGATCTTGCTTGGTTTATTTACGCCATTTTCACTGACCACTAAAGCAGATAGTCAACCCTGTTTTCATTGAATAAAGGGTTCTAATCAACATTCACACATCTAATGTTCATGTGTAAGGGCATCTTAGAAAACACATAAAATCCTCTAAAGCTCTCATTGCTTAATTGCACACTTATATCAACAAACGAGTCGTTTATGCATTTGCTGGAAGGAAAATTCTTAGCAGTTGCTTAATCATGCTCACCACCTTATGGTTAACCTTACAAGATCTTCTCCTGTGACAATTTCTTAAGAGAGAACCCTCCACAAATCTGGGTTTCTCAGCCTTCAGCAGCCTTATATCGAATTTTTCAGATAGACCACTTCACATAATTATAAAAACCTGAACAAAGAATTTAGTGGACTCAATGAACATATTCCATTGAAATTGGATCAAGAACAATGGGTTTGTCTGGACCATAGTTTTCGCAGTGCCAGCTCAATTTCAGATCGTATGCTTCTGGTGTATAATTATGGCGTGGAAGCTGTGTTACATAAAATAAATTTTGATAAAGCATTTGAACTATTATGCCTAGGCTGACAATTATGTTTTAGTCACATAAAGTAGACTTGAACCATGACATGATAAGCATGGATCTCTATATGAAATTGAGCATGTAGACCTCTTTTACTCAGTAGTAGTTTCACAATTTGGTACATATTTAGATCCCAAGTTGATCCACATTACATAAATCTAGGTAAAGATTGGATCTAAATGAAGTGAAGCTGGAGCAATATTCAAAGAAGCAATAAATGTTCTCTACCATGGCCTTGCATGAGATTTGCATAGCAGCAACTATAGAGATTAATTAAACTATACACAACAGTAATACACAAAAATAAAGATGGTAGAAAGAAATACTGAAGCAAGCAACATCATCAAACTATAACAGAACTTTACAATGTGAAACAACTTCATAAGCCTAAGTTCAAAAGCAATTAATCCTGCATGGTACAAGGGATTTTTCATTTGTCTTTGATCCAAAACAGCATAAAGGCAATATGTAAAGCATTAATCCATCAATATCATTTGAATTGCATTCAAGAGCAATGTGGATATCTTGATTATCTGGACTTTCAGAGAACATTTAAACTAACATTTTTTTTTCTCTAGAGAAACTTTCACATACTATTTCCAGAAGCTCTTCATTGCCCATAGAGCTACTAGCAAAATTGACTTAACCAAGCCTAGGCACGAACCATTCCAGATTACACCGATCAAAATCAAGCCTAGGCATAAACCATTCCCGATTACAGTGATCAAACTGCATAAGGGCTTGTTTAGTAGTTGAATCTGGAACCGGATGCTCTGAAATAATGCTCTTAGTCCCCAAGTCATATATCCCAACCTGTTAAATATAGCATATTTGACCTCTTTTGTTTAGTCCCACATCGGGTAGAGTAATAAAGCAATGCTACTCACAATGTATAAATAGACCTCAATACCAATGAATACAATTGCTCTATTCTCTACTAAAATGGCTCTTTTTCCCTTGATTTGCTCTACTTCTAACATGGTATCAGAGACAGGTTCTCAATCCTAGAGAAACCACTTTCTTCCTTCTCGATCTCGGGGCCGCCGAGAGGGTTATACCCGCACTATGCGCTTCCCCTTGGCGGTCTCCACACCGGCCTCAACATTGGCCTCGACACTGGCCTCGACACCGCTCTCGACAGGTCAGTCCTAGAACTGATGAGAGGAAGAGTGTATATCCCACCTTGTTGAGATATATCACTGTCAATTCTTATTTTCCTTATTTTCCTAGTGAAACGGGGATTTAGTTGTGATCTTACTCTCTTGTTGTGCACCAGATGTGCTGTCGAAATTTTCGCTGCGCACAACAAGACTTCATAGATCTCAGATCTTCACAGATCTTGCGCCAATCATTTGGCTTAATAACTAGATCTTTATAGATCTTGCGCCTAATCAATTAGGTCTCCCTCATCGGTCTCATCGCATGCACACAAGGTGTTTGACAAATTGCCTTAGCGAGATTTCTCCCTCCTTGACTAGCCTCGGCCAAGCTCTCTCCTACTGCTGCTCGATATCGATGATTGCAAGATCCGTCACCACGCCTCCTCTCGCGATCACAGTCGCCTTTCGCGACCACCGTGGCGGATCGCCGACACATTGCAGAATATCATATCGCCGCTGCAAGATCCAGCCACCGTGATCTCTTTACTACAGGTCCGCCTCTCGCGAACCACGGTGCATGACTGCCGATCACCAATAACATGATCTCGCCTCCTGCAATTCTCGTCACCGACGTGCTTCAATTCAATCAATTCTTGCCAAGTCACGCCATTATCATCTATGCAAATTTGGCTTATCTTATCCAAACTCTCGGTTCTCTACCGACCGTGAGTTTGACCGGAGGTGTTAAATATAGCATATTTGACCTCTTTTGTTTAGTCCTACATCGGGTAGAGTAATAAAGCAATGCTACTCACAGTGTATAAATAGACCTCAATACTAATGAATACAATTGCTCTATTCTCTACTAAAATGGCTCTTTTTCCCTTGATTTGCTCTACTTCTAACACAACCATCTTCCTGCCATGAACTCCTTTACCATCAGACGAAAGAAATCCCCAAGTGAAGTAGATGCAATTCTTGTTGCACCCCAGATCCGCGGCTAATAAGCAAAACGAACTCTTAAAAGAAAAAAATAACACTCGATCACCTATACCATTTTCCATCCTAACGCACTTGTTTGCAGAAAGATCAGCCCTGAACAAATGGAAGCCCTCAACCCTGCCATAGGTCCCTAAGTCCTCCCCGAGAGCCAATATCTCACCATTTAATTCTAGGAAGGCGAAATCATCATTTAGGGGATAAGGGTGTACCTGGCTAGTGTCCATCTCTATTAACTGCACCCAAGGCACGTCCAGACTAGGATCGATGACATACAGCTTACAGCCTACAACGGAGACACGGTAAAACTTACCGGCACAGTGTAAAACAGAGTGACAAATAGAGCCAGGTGTCGCCCCTGGGAGGTACAAGCTGATCCATTTCTTGCGCTCGGACGCCCCCCGATAACGGAAGAAGATGTTGGCGCCGAGTGTGATGAGGATGGCGCAGTGGGGATCTGAGGGAGGGGCAGAGATGGCGCCGCTGAGGAGGGAGAATAATACAACGACAGCATCAAGAGGAGGGAGGAGGATGTGATGGCCGGTGAAGGGATTGAGAAGGGAGGGAGTGCTGCGAGAGCTTGGCCAGGCGCGTTGGAGGAGGATGAGCCAGCCGTGGGAGGAGGCGACGAGTTTATGGGAGGATAGGGAGGAGGGGACGCGGAGGCGGTGTAGGGTTCGGTCGAAAGGGGAGTAGCTAATGGGGGTCGGTAATGAGCCTTTCTCGTGATCGGTGACGAAAAGCCAAGGAAAGGAAGGGGCCATCGGAGGAGGGGATGGAGAGTGGCGGAGGCGGTGGGCTTTTTGGATGGATCGCCATTTTCAGGCAGACGGCGGCGAAGCAGAGGTAGTCGTGGAGGGGGAGGCGCTCGAGGATCAGCTCTGTCAGTGGCTCCGGGAGGTCGAGCCATGGAGGTGGTGAAGAGGAAGAGGAGGAGGAGGAGGGTTTTGGAGTCTTGGCCTCTTTTTGGGCTTGATCCATTTCGAAATTTCGGTATAGGCCTTTCAGGATGCGAGATTGAGAATGCTAGCTCGCTGGTTCCCAAATGACCATCAGTATCAGTATTTAGGGAAAGTGTTAAAAGTACCAGCCTCTCCCTCCCCCCAACAAACCCCACCCCTCACCTGATTGACATATTTGGGGGACTAATTTCCAAGACTTAGAAGGATTGGGGACCAATTTCGACGAAATATGAAGATATTGGGAACTAATTTCAAAACATTCAAGATTTGGTGGACTAAAGTCGATAAAACCCAGTTGATTTCATACGTCGGCCCTTCAAGGCTCCATGGACGAGGGTGTTTGGGGGAGCTTATTTTTTGGTCAAACTAGCTTTTAAGCTAGTTTTTTCATATCTACATGTTTGGTAAAATATCAAATAAGTTAACTTATAAGTCATTTGAAAAGGCTGGTATCCCAGAACTTAACTATAAGCTTCCTTTAAATAAAAAATTTAGGTTTGACCAAAAAATTACTATTCTATCCAAACAATTTTCATAATATTTTTATCAAAAAAGCCAAAAGTCACTAAAAGCTAGCATAACTTATAAGCTTAAAAAATTAAGCCCTCCCAAACATCCAACTGGGCTTAATGGCTTAGTGGAGCTCTGCATGACCTAATAATATTCTTATGGAGAGAAAGCGATGGACAAGTTCATGTATTTGAGAAATTTCACCCGCAACTGAGAACTGAAATTTTGAGATAATACTCTCTCTAAGCACGATTAATCATGGCTTTTCAAGCTACGGGATCTATTAGGAAAATAATAAGCGTATTATAAGAGTTAATACTACTCTTGTATTTATAGACACAAAGAAGTGGTGTCCATTACAACTCATAATTTTCTTTTGCAATTTATGAAAAAAATGTGTGTAGTAGTACAATAATAGTTTAATTCTTACCTACAATTATCACTACTCTATTTATTATTCTCAGTTTATTTAGCAGCAGCACCAATGCTCGACATATGTCAAGTTTGTTTCTGCTACAAATACTGATGTGATGCAATAAGTTTTAACTCCACCAAGTTACATGTATACTCGATAAAATATAAATATTAAAGTGAATTTGAAGTGATAATTAGAGCGATATAGATGATAAAAACACAGTCTTCTTAATCATTTATCTCTTATTGATCCAATTGATAGACCATATATGTATTATAACCTTATTAGAGAAAGACTTTGGCACTTCATATACTTTTGCAATTTATATATACTATCGAGAAATATCCAATGCTAAGTATATTTTCATTTCTTTTCTTTCCCATCTCAATTTTTATGATGAGAGATAAGGCAACTCAAATTGTTATTAGAGTATTAATAACCATATAACAAGTTCTATACTATTTTTGTACTAAAAAAAGCGAGGTTCATGGTGACTCAATTTTTTTTAACCATTTCTAAGGAAGGCCCCCAAAAACTTGTTAATCATAGTATCAAAGTAGTATACATTTTGTAGTTTAATTAGATATTCCCTTGTCAGTATGGCCAAAGTTGTTCATATTTCGAGGCAACCGAGTACATTATTAAGCAATCTATATCTTCTATAAAATCTGTTACTATTGTATATGCCACTTGACAATTTCCTCTTTTTAAAATTAATTTCTTAAATAAAAAATAAAAAATTAATCGTAACCGTTGCATGTACTTATCTGAATCCTAATCATTGGATTTAGTTTTCTAAATCTTTTATTCACAATCGCCTGCCACCGCTTTGATTCCCCCATCGGTTCCCCAAACTTTTTCCCCTTTCTTCAATTCCCCAGATCGGCTCTTCGTCTCCTTCGACTTCAGAAATCGCGCCCTGCCTTGAGAACCCAAGCAACGTTCTCATCAAAAGTCTGACGGCACCCTTAAAAACTCGACTTGTCAATTATTTTCCTCTTTAAAGTAAAACTGCTTTTTTTGTCTGTTATTGTTGTCCGGTACATTACTCAAGTTGACTTTATCATATTTCTAATTGCAGACTATACCGGATATGATATTTCATAAAAATGTTATCTGGAAATTTCAAAGAAAAAGAATTTGAAAAGCAATTAATAATCGGACGGATTTAAGTCTTGATTCATTTTAATATATTGTTCATGATGGTGAATCATAAGAAGGACTCAGTATGATAAAATTTTATATCTAATTTTAATATAAATTTTTGTGCCGCTTTTATTGATCAATGATCATATATAATTAAATTTCAAATTTGATATATAAGGTGGAATAATCTAATCAGGAGGTTTATAGTCTAATGGTTGCTTAATTGATGGATCGATTAACCATTCTTTCCCATTTTGTTGTACATAGATTTTCTTATGTAGGATGTTTCTCTCTTCTTTGTACTATATGATCATAGTTTTGGTCGTCTACCAGCTTCTTTTGCCTTCTATTTTGTGATTTGTGGGATATAGATTTTTACCATTATGTACTGGAAATGAATATTTATGTAGTGTTGTTTTCTACTTCTCATTGGTTGGTGGAGTCTTCTAAATTATTAATAGATAAGAATCGTAGAAAGTCATTGTTGATGAATCCTTTCTGCTACAAATATCCTCTTGATTTATTAGCAATGCTTGAGGCGGTATATATTTTATTCGATTGGGTTGCAGTTAAGTCTAAGCATACACATACTTATACAGCCAACATGTGTATAATTAAGATTAGTATGTTCTCTGCGTTACTTGCTTTCTCAAATAGTAATTATACAAATTGCCAGTTCCTTATTTTCTCACAGATTGCACCCTCATTATAAAAGTCCATAGCATAGCTTACCTATGCCGTCATTTGCTTGCACTATGACTTTAGATTTTAGGATGTATCATGTGCAAGTATTGTTTGCTCAAGTCCCTTCATCATATTCATCGATTCCCCGCTACCCCTTCCATCAAATACCCTTCTCTATTTCATCAATGATTCTTCTTTCTGTTCTATATCTATGATCTATGATTTACTCGCAGTTATAAGGTTCAATTAGGTAGAACTTTATGAATTGATCAAAATGTTTTCCTCCGGTCACAATCAACTTGAATTATTTGATTATGTCGTTGTTGGCAGATCCTAATCTTGGTGCTTTGCTATGCACTATTCACGGATTCCATATAGGAAAATAATTTTGCTTTTTCTTTTCTGTGTGAATTTAGATATGTTGTTTTAGAATTTTCTATTAAATTGGTTTCTTTTGTTTGAATTTACTACATGCATTTCTTTTGTTCGAAGCATGTGAAAGTTCCCAAGTGGGTGCAGGCCGATATTGGGTTAAAGATTATTATGACGAGAGAGGTTGTTAAAAGAGGATTGGTTAAAAGAGGATTGTTTCTATACGAATGGGGAGTCAGCTAATTTTGGAGAAGGATATGTTGTTTTATCCATTAGAGTTGTAAGTTGATGCTCTATTTTAATATATGATGTTTTCTCTTGCTCATGGGGATTCAATCCCAAAAATAGTTTATTTTTGTAGAACATGCACAAAAACATGCACAAGAGCAGGTTCGGTTAGGTAGTGAGCTACAGGCATTGTAGTGGCTACTGTTGCAAGCAGTTTTCGCAGGGACGAGTAGTCGACTAATATGAGTTGTAGTCGACTAATATGAGTTGTAGTCGACTAATATGAGTTGTAGTCGACTAATCAGGCATTCAGCGGGTCTAATTAGGAATTGGTTTTAAACCCAATTTGTTTAGAGGCTATTAATAACCCCTAACCTGATTGTTAGGGTAAGTTTCAAGCACGTTTTGGAGCAGCCTTTGAGAGAGTTTGGTGCATCTTTGGAGAGGAGATCTTTTGAGAGATTGAGAGGTTTGTTTTTAGGGTTTCTTTGTGAGAACTTGTAATCCTAATTTGTATTCTCTCTTTCTATTAGTGAAAATCCTCCCTCCTTACCCCGTGGACGTAGGCAACTTGCCGAACCACGTAAATCTCGTGTCTTTACTCTTTTATTGTGTTTTGACTTTCCGTTTGTGGTGGTTTCTCTCGACGGTTCCGCGGTCCGTGCGCCCAACAATTGGTATCACAGATATTGTTCAGATTGAAAGTGGTGTAATTTCTAATTTGAGGGGGTGTTCGGTGATTCCTGAGAGAAGCGGATTCACGAAGACAAACAGAGGATGGCGTCAACCAGTAAATCAGTCAAAGTGGAAAAATTCGAGATTGAAAAGTTCAATGGGAAGAACGATTTTTCTTATTGGAGGATGCAGATGAAAAATTTTCTAATTTCGCAAAAATTGCACAAGACTTTGGATGGAAAGGAGAAGAAGAACAAGGATATGTCTGATGAGGATTGGGAGGAGTTGGATCTGGAAGCACGGGCGTCGATTATCCTATGCCTCGAGAGGGATGTAGCTTTCTTGGTAGATGGAGAGAAGCGGTACAGCGTGTGGAAGAAGTTAGAGGGTACCTTCATGACGAAGAGTCTAACTAACCGGATCTACTTAAAATCCAAATTGTATACTTGCAAGATGGAGGAGGGCTCATCAATCCGGAACACATCAACAAGTTTGATAGGATCATATCAGATTTGAAAGACATAGATGTTAAAGTAGGAGGCGAGGATCGGCGCTTCTACTACTCTCTGCCGAAGTCTTATGAGAACTGGTGCAAACACCGAGGCTTGTGGGAGAATCGAAGATGGATGAGACTAGAACGGCACTTCTAGCGGACGATCTTCTAAGACCGCAACTAGTGACATGGCCACGGCGGTAACAGGAACAAGCGCAGGATTGTTTGCAAGAGGAAGGAGCAATGAGCGAGAAAAGGCAAGGGAGGAAAGTCTAGATCTAAATCAAGACCTCTTGCGGGAAAAGGATGTTTCAAGTCGGTGAAGCTGGGCATTTCAAAGTCGACCGTCCAAATAAGAGAGTAGGTGGAAAGAAGAACAACAACAAGACCGAGAGGAGAGAGGGCAAGGAAGAAGCGAGCCACGCTTCGAGGAAGGGAGCGATAAGGAATGCTATGTCGTCACGGGTGGCGAGGAGATCTCCTGAAGTGAATACTTGATTCGGTTGCTCTTACCATATGTGTCCAAATAGGAAGTGGTTTACTACCTACAGAGGCATTGATGGTGGAACGTATTGATGGGGAATAACCATGCTTGTAAAATAGTGGGGCTAGGTAATATCAAAATCAAGATGCATGATGGAGTGGTTCGAACCTTGGCGGATGTGAGGCATGTTCGACTTGCGGAAGAATCTTATCTCGGTTGGTGCTTTGGACTCGGTGGTTGCGGATTGTGACGGAAAACGGAGTGAAGAAGGTTGTTCGTGGTTCCTTAGTAGTGATGAAGGGTGTTCGTCACGGTAATCTATATACTCTCTCGTGCACGACGGTGACAGGAGATGCGCGGTTGGAACTGAAGGAAGTGGTGGAGACCCATGTGAGCACACGGTTATGGCATAGGCGGCTTGGGCATATGTCGAGAGAAGGGTCTAGTTCGCTTGGTAAAGAGGGTCTCATGAAGAATCAAGGAACCTAGCATGGATTTTTGCGAGGATTGTGTGTATGGAAAGTCACACGGTCAAGTTTCAACAAAGAAGTCTAAGAGCAGAGGGATACTAGATTATGTGCACACGGATGTTTGGGGTCCGCTCGGACAACTTCCAAGGGTGGTTCCGTATTATGTCGTTTATTGATGATTATTCTAGGTATGCTTGGATTTACTTTCAAGCACAAGAATGAGGTGTTCGAGACATTCAAGAAGTGGAGAACAATGGTTGAGAACAGAGGAAAGAAATTGAAGACGCCGAGATCCGATAACCGCATGCAGTATATGATGGTGCTTTCAAGGAGTTCGCGGATCGTGAAGGAATTGTTTGACACCGATACCAGTCTACACCACGTTGTAATGGAGTCGCGGAGAGATCGAACCAACACCGGGAAAAGGCGTGAGTATGCGATCTTATGCGTGATTGGGCAACGAATGGTGGGCGGCGGTGGCTCTGACTTGTTACATTGTGAACCGTTCACCACATTCGACATTGGATGGTGATACACCCTATATGGTGTGGTCGGGAGCATGCGATTATGATAGGCTCGAATTTTTGGATGTACCGCCTACTATCACGCCAACGAGGGAAAGCTTGACGCGAGGGCCAAGAAGGCAATATTCTTGGGATATGCAAAGGCGTAAAGGCTATCGCTTTGGTGTACGGAAGATTCAAAGTTCGTGGTCACAGGATGTTACCTTTGATGAGAAATCCATGATTGCGAGGGCCCAAGGATGATGGTGTTATGGCTGGTGAGACTTCTAAGTCTCGGGTTATTGAAATAGAACCTAAAGACCAACTAGGTTCTAATCGTGCTCAAGTGGGAAGTCGGGTAGATGATGAGTTTGAGCGGGGAGGAGGTTCAGCAGAAAATACACAGGCACTACAACAACAAAGCACTGTGGATAATTTGGCTTCCACTAGGCCAAAGCGAGCATACAAGGTGCATCAAGCCGGGGCTGATCAACCCCGAAGCACTATGGGCGAGCTAATATGGTTGAATACGCACTCGGTGGAGGAGGACGAGCGGTCTCCTTCAAAGGCTATTCGGACAAGGATAGTGAGAGTTGGTTGGCTGCGATGGAGGAAGAGATGGAATCTCTTGGAAGAATCATACATGGGAGGTGGTCCCATTGCCCGTAGGAAGAAAAGCTATTGGTTGTAAGTGGGTGTATAAAAGAAAGGAAGATCTTCGAGCTTCGGTGGTGTAAGATACAAGGCGAGGCTAGTGGCTAAGGGTTTTGCAGAAAGAGGGTGTGGATTACAATGAGATATTTTCTCCGGTGGTGAAACACACTTCTATTCGGTGCTATTGAGTATTGTTGCTCATGGTGATTTTGAGTGGATCAACTCGATGTTAAAACAGTCTTCTTGCGGAGACTTGGATGAAGAGATCTACATGCATCAACCCGAGGGCTACAAGGTTGAGGAAAAGGAGAATCATGTGTGTCGTTTGAGGAAGTCCTTGTATGGATTAAAGCAATCTCCCGGCAGTGGTACAAGCGATTTGACTCCTTCATCTTGAAGCATGGGTTTTCCGGCGATCATGATTGTTGTGTTTACATTCGAAGCTTCATGGAGGTAATTTTATCTATCTTCTTTGTATGTGGATGACATGCTTATTGCTTCTAAGAGCAGGGTGGAGATAGATAGGTTGAAATCTCAACTTGGTGAAGAGTTCGAGATGAAGGACATGGGTGCTGCTAGGAAAATACTGGGTATGGAGATTAGAAGAGAGCGGGCGAATCGACGATTGTTCTTGAGTCAGAAGGGCTACATAGAGCGGGTGATCGCGAGGTTCGGGATGCAAAGTGCTAAGTCGGTGGTGACTCCATTGGCTCCACACTTTAGGCTTTCTGGTAATCAATCTCCCACTACAGCGGAAGAGAAGGCGCACATGGAGCGTGTTCCCTATGCTAGTGCAGTTGGTAGTTTAATGTATGCAATGGTGTACACGCCTGCATATTTCACAGCGGTTAGTGTGGTCGATGGATTCATGGCGAATCCGGAAAGGCGACCGAAGCAAAGTGAAGTGGGTCCTCGTACTTAAAGGGTACAGTTGATAATGGTCCGTTTTGGTGGAGAAACATGTCGATTGACGGGTTTGTGGACTCGATTATGCGGGCGATCTAGATAGACGGCGATCTACTACTGGTTATGTATTTAAGATACATGGAGCTCGGTTAGTTGGCGATCGATGTTACAGCTACTGATGGCACTTTCTACTACGAGGCCGAGTACATGGCCATGGCGAGGGAGTGAAGGAAGCATTGTGGTTGTGGGGTCTTCTAGGCGATTTGGGGATTGAGCAGAAAACGTGAACTTGTGGTGTGACAAATGAGTGCAATTCACTTGGCGAAGAATCAGTTCATCATGCTCGTACCAAGCATATTGATGTCGGTATCATTTTGTGCGGGATGTCATAGAGGAGGTGATATTTCTCTCATGAAGGTGCACACGAATGAGAATCCCGCGACATGTTAACCAAGGTGGTCACAGTAGTAAGTTTAAGCATTGCTTAGACTTGCTTCATATCGGCTCTTGTTGATTTGCCCAAGAGGGCATGACCTTCTGCGGTAATGGGTAAGGTGGAGATGATTTGAGGTGAACTACGGTGAGCTTGATCCGGTGGAGGGTAATGAGGCGCCGCGTGTAGTGGCGCAAATTGGATTGGTCGGATTGGTGATGGTGATCTCTAGATGTTCTTGGTGTTCTTCGGTATTCGGTCCAAAATTTGAGGTGAATCAAATGATGTACGAGGTGGAGAATTGTAGAACATGCACAAAACATGCACAAGACAATAGTTCAGAGTCTAATTACTAGGCATTGTAGTCGACTAATATGAGTTGTAGTCGACTAATATGAGTTGTAGTCGACTAATATGAGTTGTAGTCGACTAATATGAGTTGTAGTCGACTAATATGAGTTGTAGTCGACTAATATGAGTTGTAGTCGACTAATATGAGTTGTAGTCGACTAATATGAGTTGTAGTCGACTAATATGAGTTGTAGTCGACTAATATGAGTTGTAGTCGACTAATATGAGTTGTAGTCGACTAATATGAGTTGTAGTCGACTAATATGAGTTGTAGTCGACTAATATGAGTTGTAGTCGACTAATATGAGTTGTAGTCGACTAATATGAGTTGTAGTCGACTAATATGAGTTGTAGTCGACTAATATGAGTTGTAGTCGACTAATATGAGTTGTAGTCGACTAATATGAGTTGTAGTCGACTAATATGAGTTGTAGTCGACTAATATGAGTTGTAGTCGACTAATATGAGTTGTAGTCGACTAATATGAGTTGTAGTCGACTAATATGAGTTGTAGTCGACTAATATGAGTTGTAGTCGACTAATATGAGTTGTAGTCGACTAATATGAGTTGTAGTCGACTAATATGAGTTGTAGTCGACTAATATGAGTTGTAGTCGACTAATATGAGTTGTAGTCGACTAATATGAGTTGTAGTCGACTAATATGAGTTGTAGTCGACTAATATGAGTTGTAGTCGACTAATATGAGTTGTAGTCGACTAATATGAGTTGTAGTCGACTAATATGAGTTGTAGTCGACTAATATGAGTTGTAGTCGACTAATATGAGTTGTAGTCGACTAATATGAGTTGTAGTCGACTAATATGAGTTGTAGTCGACTAATATGAGTTGTAGTCGACTAATATGAGTTGTAGTCGACTAATATGAGTTGTAGTCGACTAATATGAGTTGTAGTCGACTAATATGAGTTGTAGTCGACTAATATGAGTTGTAGTCGACTAATATGAGTTGTAGTCGACTAATATGAGTTGTAGTCGACTAATATGAGTTGTAGTCGACTAATATGAGTTGTAGTCGACTAATATGAGTTGTAGTCGACTAATATGAGTTGTAGTCGACTAATATGAGTTGTAGTCGACTAATATGAGTTGTAGTCGACTAATATGAGTTGTAGTCGACTAATATGAGTTGTAGTCGACTAATATGAGTTGTAGTCGACTAATATGAGTTGTAGTCGACTAATATGAGTTGTAGTCGACTAATATGAGTTGTAGTCGACTAATATGAGTTGTAGTCGACTAATATGAGTTGTAGTCGACTAATATGAGTTGTAGTCGACTAATATGAGTTGTAGTCGACTAATATGAGTTGTAGTCGACTAATATGAGTTGTAGTCGACTAATATGAGTTGTAGTCGACTAATATGAGTTGTAGTCGACTAATATGAGTTGTAGTCGACTAATATGAGTTGTAGTCGACTAATATGAGTTGTAGTCGACTAATATGAGTTGTAGTCGACTAATATGAGTTGTAGTCGACTAATATGAGTTGTAGTCGACTAATATGAGTTGTAGTCGACTAATATGAGTTGTAGTCGACTAATATGAGTTGTAGTCGACTAATATGAGTTGTAGTCGACTAATATGAGTTGTAGTCGACTAATATGAGTTGTAGTCGACTAATATGAGTTGTAGTCGACTAATATGAGTTGTAGTCGACTAATATGAGTTGTAGTCGACTAATATGAGTTGTAGTCGACTAATATGAGTTGTAGTCGACTAATATGAGTTGTAGTCGACTAATATGAGTTGTAGTCGACTAATATGAGTTGTAGTCTCTCTTTCTATTAGTGAAAATCCCCTCCTTACCCGTGAACGTAGGCAACTTGCGAACCACGTAAATCTCGTGTCTTTACTCTTTTATTGTGTTTTGGCTTTCCGTTTGTGGTGGTTTCTCTCGACGGTTCATGGTCCGCTACCAACAATTTTTGTGTTTATTTAGGTTATTTTGAACATGGATACTCCGCACTTATTATTTTGCCCATAAAGAACCCCAAAATTCAAAACATTCTACAATGCTACCCTATGTTCAGACTTTAGGGTATCGAAGTTGAACTTTTGGGCAAAAAGTAATTTTGGGGATCAAAATGGTATAGACTTTGGGCTACTTAAGTGCAAGTAGCCCTTTATTTTATTTTAGATATAACAGATTGGTTTTAAGTATTGACTTGTCTCTTTGAAATTAGTTTCAAGAATTTAGTTCATTTTGTAGAATTTACACCTTTTGTGAATTTGAGTTTGTTAGTGTGTAAATTATGTAAAGCTTTTTCATGAGAAGAGAAGTGTTTGTAATCTTCTTTCTTTGCATTTTGTACTAAGTTGATTCTTTAATGAGCAAACACACTGTTAAATTTATGTTGTGTGCTCTTATAATTTGAAAGGATTGTGTTCTCTTATTATTTCAAAGGATTGACTGCTACCGGAAAATTATAGAAAGAAATTCTCAAAATAGATTTTGACGGGCAAAAGTGTGCACCTTCGATTATAGTTCTCAAATGGACGATTGTTGATCCGTTTCTTAGTAAACTTGTAGAAAGTTTTTTAATTACTAAATGCTATGTTGGAGAAATTGATTATTCATTGGAGTATCATTCTCTGCTACAGGTAACAATGCCAAAATTGGTTCCCCAAGTCTTTGAAAAGAGTTTCAGATGATCTTGCTGATAAAAGCTTGGAAGTATAGCTTAGCTTGCTCAATTGTGTATATATATTGTGAATCGGACAATTTGCTTGATCGTAATGAGGAGCAATATTTATATTTTGATTTTGTTTGAAAATTGATAGAAGTTGTTGTATTATCTGTCATGCAGGGACTATATGTTAATTATTATATTTTATTGAAATGCATGGATCATGTGTTATTTATATTGATAAGTTATGAAATTATGAACTTCTTTGATCGCTTCTTTTGATAACTACATAAATAGATGATATCCGAGATAACTAAATATGCATAACATGAAAGTATAGCTTAAGCTCTGATATAGAGAATATCCTAGTCTTGATTGCTCATATTTTACTAGCTGGTAGTTTGAATGACGATAGATCATGAGCTTGATGTTACTCAACTGTCAAAAATATATTGTATTTTATATTTGTTTGTTCTCATTTATATACGGTATCTTAGCACGGCCACGGGTATAGCACTAACTAATAAAAATAATTAATAATTTTATACAAAGAAACTTGAAATCGAAAGTTGATTCTTTAATGAGCAAACACACTGTTAAATTTATGTTGTGTGCTCTTATAATTTGAAAGGATTGTGTTCTCTTATTATTTCAAAGGATTGACTGCTACCGGAAAATTATAGAAAGAAATTCTCAAAATAGATTTTGACGGGCAAAAGTGTGCACCTTCGATTATAGTTCTCAAATGGACGATTGTTGATCCGTTTCTTAGTAAACTTGTAGAAAGTTTTTTAATTACTAAATGCTATGTTGGAGAAATTGATTATTCATTGGAGTATCATTCTCTGCTACAGGTAACAATGCCAAAATTGGTTCCCCAAGTCTTTGAAAAGAGTTTCAGATGATCTTGCTGATAAAAGCTTGGAAGTATAGCTTAGACTTGCTTCATATCAGCTCTTGTTGATTTGCCCAAGAGGGCATGGCCTTCTCGGTAATGGGTAAGGTGGAGATGATTTGAGGTGAACTACGGTGAGCTTGATCCGGTGGAGGGTACGTAGGCGTCAAGCGGTGTAGTGGCGAAATTGGTCTGATTGGATGGTGATCTCTAGATGTTCTTGGTGTTCTTCGGTATTCGGCCCAAAATTTGAGGTGAATCAAATGATGTACGAGGTGGAGAATTGTAGAACATGCACAAAACATGCACAAGACAGCGTTTTCAGTTCAAGAGTCGAATTATTGTAGTCGACTAATATGAGTTGTAGTCGACTAATATGAGTTGTAGTCGACTAATATGAGTTGTAGTCGACTAATATGAGTTGTAGTCGACTAATATGAGTTGTAGTCGACTAATATGAGTTGTAGTCGACTAATATGAGTTGTAGTCGACTAATCCGCGATTCAAACGGTGTAATTAGGAATTGGTTTTAAACCCAATTCGTTTAGAGGCTATTAATAACCCCTAACCCGATTGTTAGGGTAAGTTTCAAGCACGCTGGAACTTTGAGAGAGTTTGGTGCATCTTTGGAGAGGAGATCTTTTGAGAGATTGAGAGGTTTGTTTTAGGGTTTCTTTGTGAGAACTTGTAATCCTAATTTGTATTCTCTCTTTCTATTAGTGAAAATCCCCCTCCTTACCCGTGAACGTAGGCAACTTGTCAACCATGAAATCTCGTGTCTTTACTCTTTTATTGTGTTTTGGCTTTCCGTTTGTGGTGGTTTCTTCATTTGCCCATCAAGCCAACAATTTTTGTGTTTATTTAGGTTATTTTGAACATGGATACTCCGCACTTATTATTTTGCCCATAAAGAACCCCAAAATTCAAAACATTCTACAATGCTACCCTATGTTCAGACTTTAGGGTATCGAAGTTGAACTTTTGGGCAAAAAGTAATTTTGGGGATCAAAATGGTATAGACTTTGGGCTACTTAAGTGCAAGTAGCCCTTTATTTTATTTTAGATATAACAGATTGGTTTTAAGTATTGACTTGTCTCTTTGAAATTAGTTTCAAGAATTTAGTTCATTTTGTAGAATTTACACCTTTTTGTGAATTTGAGTTTGTTAGTGTGTAAATTATGTAAAGCTTTTCATGAGAAGAGAAGTGTTTGTAATCTTCTTTCTTTGCATTTTGTACTAAGTTGATTCTTTAATGAGCAAACACACTGTTAAATTTATGTTGTGTGCTCTTATAATTTGAAAGGATTGTGTTCTCTTATTATTTCAAAGGATTGACTGCTACCGGAAAATTATAGAAAGAAATTCTCAAAATAGATTTTGACGGGCAAAAGTGTGCACCTTCGATTATAGTTCTCAAATGGACGATTGTTGATCCGTTTCTTAGTAAACTTGTAGAAAGTTTTTTTTTTTTTTAATTACTAAATGCTATGTTGGAGAAATTGATTATTCATTGGAGTATCATTCTCTGCTACAGGTAACAATGCCAAAATTGGTTCCCCAAGTCTTTGAAAAAGAGTTTCAGATGATCTTGCTGATAAAAGCTTGGAAGTATAGCTTAGCTTGCTCAATTGTGTATATATATTGTGAATCAGACAATTTGCTTGATCGTAATGAGGAGCAATATTTATATTTTGATTTTGTTTGAAAATTGATAGAAGTTGTTGTATTATCTGTCATGCAGGGACTATATGTTAATTATTATATTTTATTGAAATGCATGGATCATGTGTTATTTATATTGATAAGTTATGAAATTATGAACTTCTTTGATCGCTTCTTTTGATAACTACATAAATAGATGATATCCGAGATAACTAAATATGCATAACATGAAAGTATAGCTTAAGCTCTGATATAGAGAATATCCTAGTCTTGATTGCTCATATTTTACTAGCTGGTAGTTTGAATGACGATAGATCATGAGCTTGATGTTACTCAACTGTCAAAAATATATTGTATTTTATATTTGTTTGTTCTCATTTATATACGGTATCTTAGCACGGCCACGGGTATAGCACTAACTAATAAAAATAATTAATAATTTTATACAAAGAAACTTGAAATCGAAAGTTGATTCTTTTTGTTATTTAGAAATTGATTTAATGCGTATAATAAAAACATTCTTTTCAAATTCCTGTAGTAGTAGTTGGAGATTCTATTCTTAGAGGGCATTGAAGTTGCATATCCAAAAGTTAAGAAGATTGAATTTGACTTCTGTGAAGTTGATCTACCAAATTTTTATTCGCTGTCGTGTAAATAACCTTTTATTAAAAGTTTGTATGAGTAAACTATATATTTTGATGAGTTTGCATACATAAATCTCTATTTGTTGATTCTTTCTTTCATAAAAGATTTGTATACTTGATGTAATTATGACAAATATGTGTTATTAATGAATTGATAACTAAGGTTTTCTTATGGATTTGTATACTTGATAAACATGTCTATATATTTTATGTATTATGTGCGTTAATGAAATAATTAGGTGCAGCATTTTGACATTTGGTGTTGCACCAATGCTATGATATTAATATATATAAGTTTTGTTTATTTATTTAAGGAATTTTACCTATTTAATTTTAATGCCATGGAATAGAAACTTCAATTTTCCTTGAATATATGCTTTCCAACTGAACAGTAATAAATGAAACATATCACTCGCGCATAAAATCTTTTTCATTTGCTCAGAGTATCTTTTAAATTCTAAATTATTTGCTTCTGTTGAAAGTTATAAACAATTTTGATTGTATTTTCTGAAAATATGAGATTTTAAAAGATTTTGACATTTCTCTATTTTGAAAATTTTACAAGCTCAAAAAAAATCCGTGCATCGCACGGGTCTGAATCTAGTAGTGTATTATAACAGTATCAGAGATCTTGCAAATCGGTTTAATCTCATTAATTCAGTAAAATTTATCTTGGATTTTGTTAATTCTTGCATCCTAATCTGGCGTTTTTCAATTTTCTAGAGGACTAGAAATCTAACCATAAAATGGGGACATACCCTTCATACAGAAATCAAATCCAAAAATCAGCAATTAATTCAACCGTAATACATATATTACAGGACTTCACATAGGAATCGAAAGGTGCCCATAGAAAACCTGTAGTCCATTACCAGGACCAATTTTGAAATTAGATTCTTTTAAATATTTATTTACAATTTTCGACTTAGTCCTAACTTAATTAGCATTTTCGATCTAGTTTCATGAAACTATGTCAAAATTGATAAATAAAACTTTACGGGATTGGCAATCCCGTGAAGTTTTAATTAGCAATTTCAATCTAGTTTTATGAAACTAGGTTGATGTTGCTAATTAAGTTAGGACTGGGTCGAAAATTATAAATAAATATTTAAAAGGGTCGATTTAAAAATTTATCCTCAATTAGCAAGTTCAAATGCTTCCAAGCTCATAAGTTTTTACCTGAACAAATTGAAGCCCTCAAATACGGAGATGGTATGGTAGTCCTCGATTAGCGCCAATATCTCGCCATTGAACTCTTGGAAGATGAAGTTATCCAAAATCGTACAAGGGAACAGCTGGCTCGTGTCCATCTCTAATAACTGTATTGAAGGAGTAGAGAGAAAAGGATCGATGGCATGCACAACTTAAAACCTTCGGCTACACTATAAACCTTGCCGGCGCAATGGAGAACATAGTTATAAATAGAGTTAGTTTGGCTCAGGGAGGTCCAATCTGATCCATTTGCTGTGGTCAGGCATGCAGCGGCGATGCAGGAAGATCATGTTGTCGACTGAGATGAGGATGGTGCAGCTGGGATCCATTCGCTAGTGACAGCCATCATAATTTAAGTCCTAAGTTTAGTTTATCTTTAGTCACACCAACCCTTCTAGAATCAAGATTTATACTTGTTGACATTTTTTTCAGTCACATCTTATAGAAAACAAGTTGTGTGAAAGATCAAGTTCCGTGGAAATGGATGATTGCTTCAATTTTGAGAATGTACATTTACTTGAGTGGGCTAGGGTACTACCAATGCAGCCCGTGAATATCATCAATTCAAATCTAGAAATTTGGATTCTCAAATGGAAAAATCTGTGTGGCAAGATGTGATCTATTGTATATCAACAATCTAAGTGAAATTTTGAAGAACTTCAATATGTACCTATGCATTCCATGCCATGTAAATCAGCATTTCAAAATTTTCTTAAAATTACTTAAATCTTTGGCCTGTTGATGCATATGATTAAAAACACAACAAAATCCTTTAAAATTTGGTACAAATTTCAAATTTGGAAAATCAGAAACTAGATTTGAGTTGCTATTATTCATATTTTTTTTTCATTTTTTTTGATATTATTTATAGAATATTATTAGTCGTAGCACAACTCAACTCCACGTTTTCATTGACCTGTGATAGAATCATATGCACTCTTTGGTTTATAGTTCACTTTCTATTCTTTTGTGGATTACCTGCATTATGCACGCTGGTCCACAGTAGAGATATAACTACTTTGTACTAAGAGAATCTTCTTCCTTGTCATATCTGTATACAATAAACAATATTGCCTTTAAAATCCCTCTGTATGCAATAAGCACTCAATCCACCAGAAACTCAATCTTAACGATGATCTCCACCGATTTCCCACGTCTTCTTGCCCTCCCTCTTTGAAAGGCCACTAAATCCCCATGGTCGACCTTGCCAAGCTTTTCGCCGGCCACCACCACCACGAACCCACCCTCAATCACTCCCCATATCCATTCCAACTCCTAGCCCTCCCTTGATATTGTTCAATTATTGTTTGAATTTCAGGTCTGTCGGTTATGTACGTTTCAAAGATCAGGCCAAGACACTAGCTCACGGCTGAGAAAGATGGCGATGGGGTCGTCAGCTATGATTGCCAGAGGGGTTCGAGGAGAGAGCGGTGAAAAATGGAAAAGGGATTGATGAAAAAAGCATGACCGCAGAATTGATGCTCAACCACGGTACAGTAGGACTCATGATACCCCTTAAAATGTAATTCCTGCTTGGCATCCAGTGTAAAATTGAGCTCTAAGGTACAATCCTATCTATCATCAGATTGAAGTACAGACACAGTTCCTGCTTCTTAGACATTATTAATATCAGAATCCACATTTTCTTTGAAATTTTTTTCCATGATGCACAAAAAAAGGAGCTAAGAAAACCATAGCTGTAAACCCACCTGGCGACATGAAACAACCAAAGTTGGCATGAAACTCTTATTTCCTGATCAATTAATGCAGTACCTATCTTAACCTATAAACTCTTCAAGCAGCTAAACAAGGTCATATTCTTTAGAAACATAAATTCGACAAAACATATATACACATCTTCAAAATCACTAGTGACTGGAACATGCAGCCAGAACAGGTTGCAATATAAACTATGCAGACGTAATAGCATCATTCTCTAATCAAGAACTAGGCACACCAGTAAACGCAGAGACAAAACAACTGAATAATAACCAGGCTTGCCTCTAGGATGATAGCAGCAAGCCTCTTAGGCAGCCGTAGCAGAAACAAACGATAATTCCTTCCGTCTACTGCTAATTCTACATGCATTAGCTCGAAAAAACAACCACAATCTATTGAATAAAACCAGATGGCTTTATACCAGTGTTCTTGGTTAGTATCGAGAAATAATAGCACGGCCAACCAAATAAATTTAATGACTGAACTGTAAGTCTGTGGAAACATTTCTCAAAAAAAGTGACACATGCTTCATAAATTGACATAAGATTTTTAAGGGGAAAGTAGTGAGGAATGCCCAGTTGCCTCCTCTTTTTCTACTTTTGTTGCATCTTGCTACTCACAAATCAATCCTAGGACGAGCTCCACCAATGTTCACGTCTTTTACTTTCCTTTCCTATTCATAACAATTTAAATAGAATGATATCAGCTAATAATGGCCAATACAAATTCTGAAACACTAGAACTGTACAGATCAGTATACCAAGTTTAAACCTTACTGTTTCTTCTTTAGAGTTTCTATTTTCTAGAATTTGAAAGACTAAAGCAAAGCATTCTGCACACAAGTGATGCAACAATTCATGAATCAGATTACTTCCTGTCTACACAGTCAACCTACTAATTTTGATGTTTGAAATGTAAGCCAGTAAAAAAATTCTTAACAAGTGAAAATATGTCTCACAATTATAAGATTTCTAAAGGGGAAGTAGTACAGATTCATTTTTCTGAAAACATAAGATACATGATAAGTGATATAAACTGAATAACTGATAAATAGACAGACACTGTAAGCGAACCTAAATTCTGAGTGAACTTATGGGCATGTTTGGCAAACTCCTCAAAACTCAATTCTGGCCCAGTTTTAAGGTAAACTAGTTCTTTCTTGATCCGAGTGAGGGGTGGATTAGAAAAGAACTTGACCCCATTTTTTGCTTAGAAATAACAGGGCCAGAGTTCGCTCAGTTTTTACCAATCTAACACAAACTCAATACTGGGCCTAGTGGAAGCACTCTCTCACACCCTTTCAGGGTGATTATCTAATTGCAGGTATTGCATAAAAAAGAATTAGCTTTCCAGTATATTCTCCAGCATCGAAGATCCAAGCCTCCAACTAATATGCATTCTTGAGAAAAGACATAATGCACAATCCAGCTTTTTAAGCTTTTCATTTTAAGAATGCCTAGAGAAGAACCACAAACTATGTGCTTTGACTAAATGAGACTCTTTCTTTATTATGTGCTTTACATGAAGTAGATTTCCAATAGAAAATCTCACCAACTGACCTAGTCATGTAAATTCTTTATATTTACATCTGACTTTGGAACTGGGAGGTCACCCTTGCTTGCAACGTTTTAATCTTATAATTTACAGCTATCTTATAAGAAAGTTTGGCAGTTTACTATCCATTCCATGGGTCTCATTCTAAGTTGCATGAGTACCGGTATAGGCAGTGGCGCGGATCTAGAAAATTTTTCTTAGGGGGAGGGCAACAACTATCTATTTAACTAAAAATAATAATAATAATATTATGAAACTATTTGACTTTGATTGCTAAAAAGTTAAATGGACTTTTACTTTCAAATGAGCTAATTTAATTTGCAATTAAACTATTTAGGGATTGAGATAGATTGGGGATGAAATTTTTAAAACTTAGGAGAGGCTATGTTGTAAATACTTCAAGGACTAAAATGCAATTTGCTAATTTACAGGGATGCAACTGCAACCCTCGGCACCATCTGGATCTGTTCCTGGGTATAGGTACTGGTACGGGTGCGGGGACAACAAATTTATAAAATGTAGGGTACGGGGACATGGCTATATATATGTATGTTATGTATATTTATATGTATTAAAATTAATAATTTACATAAGATCAACATTGTTTTATTCATGTACATTAGATCAATATATAAGATAGGTGTGAAGTGTAGAATATGTAAGTGCAAAATATACATCTAAGAAGTATATGAGGATTGTTTTAAATTAAAATATGTATTATATAATTGAGTATACGCCTGAATAAATATACACATATACTCAAGAAAAGTCTAAGAAGTTTTGTCATGGGTACGTACAGGTATGTGTCGGGTACGAGTACAGCTTCTGATTTGTAGTACCCAGGTCACGTAGGTCTCAGAATGTGGGGAAAGGAAGATAAAATAGCTGGAGCAGCAGACATTTCAAAGCATTGATAAATGTTCTCTATCATATTGTTGCATGAGAACTGTATAATTTCAGCAGAGCAACAACTAGAGCCATAACTTATATTACATACAACAACTATACAACAGTAAAGATACTTGGAAGAAATGTGGATGGGAGGGGAAACATTAAACTATATTGAACTTTATAGGGTGAACCGGCTTTGATAGTGAAGTTCAAAAGCATGTAATCCTGCTAAATACAGAGAATTTTCATTTGTCATTACTGCAAAAACAACATCAAGTCAATAAGTAAAGGATTAAATCTATCAGCATCATTTGAATTGTGTTTAAGAACAATGAGAATATCTCGATTACCTGGAAATTCAAGGGATGATCCAAACTAACATATTTTTTTCTCCAGAAAAATATTCATTTTGTTTGCCTCTTCCCTGCTCCCAGAGCTACTAGCTTCAGAAGAATTGATATAATCTAGCCTTGGTAAAAACCATTGCGGATAACGTTTGTCAAACTCCAAAAGAAATTGTTCAGTATTTGCATCCGGAACCGGTTGCTCAGACAAAAAGCTCTCAGCCTCCAAGTCAAACATCAGAAACATCTTCCATAGTTCATCGGGATAAGTTTTAAAGCCGCAGCAAACGAACCCCCGACTGAAATAAATAGAGTTTTTTCCGCAACCCAGTTCTTCTGATAACAAAGAAAATGAGCCATTATTGGACACAAATAAGGTTTGATCACCGATATCGTCCATTCTAACCCACACACTTCTAGAAAGATCTGCTCTAAACAAAATGACGCTCGCAGAGCTGTAGTCGGGGTCGAATTCCTCCACGACCGCCATAATCTCGCCATTTAATTCTAGGAAGACGTAGTCATCAACTAGTGGAGAAGGTAATAGCTGGCTGGTGTCCATCTCTAAGCAATGCATTGAAGGCACTGGGAGAAAAGGATCGATGACATACAGGTTCAAATCTTCAGAAACACAATAAAACTTGCCAGCACAATGTAAAAGAGAGTTATGAAAAGAATCGGTGGTTGACTCAGGGAAGTCCAGTTTGATCCATCTGTTGTTGTCTGAGCGGCGATGCAGGAAGACGTTGCCGTCGACAGCAATGAGGACGGTGCAGCGGGGATCTGACGGCGGGGCAGAGATGGTGCCGCCAAGGGGGAGGTCAAGGGCTGTATCAACTGGAGGGAGGAGGATGTGGTGGCCGGTGATGGGATTGAGGAGGGAGGAGGCGACGTGGGAGCTCGGAAAAAGAATGTTTCCGTGGATGAAAAGGAGCCAGCCGTGGGCGGAGGCGACAAAGAGGTGGGGTGGTAGGGAGGAGGAGGAGGCGGAGGCGGTGGAGGGTTTGGTCGAAAGGGGAGTAGCATTCGGGGATCGATCCTGAGTTTCCGAGGAGATCAGGGACGATGAGCCAAGGGAGGGAAGGGGCCATCGGAGGAGGCGACGGAGAGTGGCGGAGGCGGTGCGCTCTCTGGATGGATCGCCATTTCCGGCAGACGGCGGCGAAGCGGAGGTAGTAGAGGAGGGGTAGGCGCTCTAAGATGAGCTCTGTCAGCTCATCTTGGAGGTCGAGCCATGAGGGGGAGGAGGAGGATTTTGGAGTCTTGGCCTGGTTTTGGCTTTGCTCCATCTCCAATTAAGTAGAGCTCCTCGTTAGGGTTTTAGGAATCCAATTGAAGGCATGGACAATTTGAATTGAAGGAAATTGGTTTCCATACGTGGGACCATTTCCAATTGGAGGCCTTTCGGTCAAATTATGGGCTTATGGAAATTACTTAATTAGGCTTAGTCGCTTAGTGGGCCTCCTGTTAATTGTTTCTCATTGAGAACAAATTGGTGGATAATTTTGTCATAAACAATTTGAATTGCAACTGAATTGAAATTAAGTCCTCCTTCTGAACACGATTCATCGTCGCTTTTTAAGCTTGGGGATCTATTATCCTCGGTCTATGCAGCACTCATCATGCTCTGGATATGTCAAGTCTGTTTCTGCGAAAAACTTCGATACGATGCAATAAGGTTCACCCCCACCGTCTATACTCAAGAAAATATAAATAAATCGAAGCCATAAATAGAGTGATAGTTGATCTGAAATGCAGTTTTATTAAATCTTTATCGTTCATTGGTCCAATTCATAGAAAGTATTCATCACCATCGACTACTTATCAAACCCAATCCACCTTTCGCTCTCCCTTAACTTGTTTGCGTTCTTCTAACTCCTGAACCCATCCCCACAATCAACACCCTCTAACTCCCACTTTAATCGCCAATCCTGGTTGCATAGTTTCATGGAACCCATTTCCTACCTTATAGCAACAGTTTTGAATTAACGTCGTCAGGAGAACTGAGCATGTTGAGCTCAGAAGCTCTTTGGGCGTCATCACTCTGCAGGCGGATGCGTTAATGGAGATAAGTGAGGGCAGCTGCAGAATACTTTCTATGAAGTGGAGTCTAAATTTAAACATACTAGGAATTGAAGAAGGCAGTGTGTCAGATTATTCTCTCTCTGCAGTTCAAGTGGATCTGCGGATTCATAAACTCTCAGCTGAGTGAGACGGCAGTAGGGCTACAGAGTTGTTGACTACCATTCATTTTGGCGGTGAAGGTTGGTAAAGATGGTTCAGAGAGGAAAATGGCGTAGGGATTTGAGGAGGGAGTGCAGGTTTGCCAATGATCACTTGGCAGCTCTTTGGAGATTAGATATTCAGTAAGAAGCAGTATGTGAATGGGTTAGAGATCTTGTGCAAAATGGAACAGATATTAGAATCAAAGCAAGCTAGGATGACAGAACAGATTACTGAAAGTTCAGAGCATAATCTAATTATCATTGGTTCTACGTACAAACGCTTGTTGCCTTTGTTAAATAAACTCTGCATGCCTTTAGTACCATATTACTGTGTATGCATCAATTATTTTTTGTTAGAAAGTGTTGCAGTTTAATATAGATTCCCTGCGAACTCATTTATTTGGAAAAAGGAAAATCAACGTCTTGAAAACCATCAGATGTCTCAAAGGAGCAATAATGTCCTCTTTCATGTTATAACACATAAAATCTTTGAAAACAAGCAATTACAGGATTAATTATGTCACAACAATACTTCTTGACTGACTCAAGGCACACAAAAGGTAAGGTACTAGAAGAAAATGATGACGAAAGCAAAGTGATCAAATTAACTATAACAAAAGCTTCATCGGCAAAACCAAGGTGAAAAAGGATTGACAGTTCCAAGTCCAAAATAGTCCAATCCTGCAAGCTATACAACAAAATTTTCAACAGACATTCATGCAAAAAAAGGATCAGAGCAAGGGAAATAGGTAAAGAAGGATTTGGATCTATGTAACTGGAATTGCCATGAAGTAAGAGTCTTCCGCAACAAAGATTCCAGAGCTATTAGCTTCTGTAACTTGACTAGAGGCTCGGCATGAACCATTGCGGATAATATTCGTCAAACCGCAAAAAGACTTGTCTAGTAGTTGAATCCGATACATGTTCATGGAACTTAACAAACCCACGAGAGAAATAGATAAATCTTAAAAATCACTAGTAATTTGAAGATGGCAGCCAAAACAGGCTTCATACAAACCAGGAGCAGCAGTAAATGCAGAAGACAAAACAAGTGAATAATAATCAGGCTTACCTCTAGGATGATAGCCGCAAGCCTCTTAGGCAGCCGTAGCAGAAACAAATGGTAATTCTCGCCGTCTATTGCTAACAGTCCAAATGCATTAGCTCGAAAAAAGAAAAAAAAAACCAGTCTATTGAATAAAACCAGATGACTTCACACCAGTACTCTTAGATAGTGTCAAGAAATAATAGCACGGCCAGCAAAGAAATTTGATGTCTAAACTGTAATTCGGTGGAAAATTTTGTCAAAAGTAAATGAAGAGCGCCTAGTTGCCTCCTCTTTTTCTACTTTTGATGTATCTTGCTAGTCACAGACTCATCAATCTGAGGATAAGCTCCACCAATGTCTACGCCTTCTACTTCCCTTTCCTATTCATAACAATTGATAGATTGATATCAGCTAATAACGGCCGATACAAAAGACATCAAGAGAAAACTTTGATAGTTTATATCGTTTTATCAAAAAAAATGCAGAAAACCTGTAAATCATCGAAACTACCTAAAGTTTTAAAAAAACATTTAATGTAGAAAAACTGTGAATCATCGAAACCACCAATACTTACCTACCTATATCCAATACTTCTGAACAAAACTCCTTGAACTCCCAAAACTTCTGAAATACTAGAACTTTACAGATCCATGTGCTGAATTTAAACGTTGTTGTTTCTCATTTTAAAAGTTTCTATTTTCTAGAATTACGAAACACTAAAGCAAAGCATTCTGCACACAAGCGATAAAACAATTCATGAATCAGATTAGTTCCTACCTACACAGTCAACCTACTAAATTTGATGTCTGAAACGTAAGCCAGTGGGAAAAAAAAAGTAACCCTTAACAAGAGAAAATATGCATCACAATGATAAGATTTCTAATAGGGAAAGTAGTACAGATTCATTTCTGGGAAAACATAAGATACATGATAAGTGATATAAGCTGAATAACTGACACATAGACAATGTAAGAAAACGTGAATTCGAGTGAAATTATGTATGTCGCTGAAGATCCCTGCCATTTTAGTCCGAGCAGAAGCACTTTCTCCCACCCTTTCAGGATGATTCTTTAATTGCAGGTAACGACAAGGGAAAATATTAGTTCTCTAGTATATTCTCCAGCATAAAAAATCCCAGCCTCCAACCATCACTAGATTCACTACACATGAAATATACATTCTTAGAAAAACACATAAAGCACAATCCAACTTTTTAAGCTACACATTTTAAGAATAATTAGACAAGAACCACAGAAATTTGTGCTCTGACCAAATCAGAATCTTTCTGTATTCTGTGCTTCACATGAAGTTGATTTCCTATAGCAAATCTCGGCAACTGACCCCTAGTCATGTAAACTCTTTATCATTTACAGTTTAGTTTGGAACCGGAAGGTCGGCCCTTGCTTGCAACAGCTTAATCTTATTCAATATTATAATTATGTCATCAGAAAGTTTGTCAGTTTAATATCCATTCAGTGGGTCTCATTTATTTGGGAAAAGGAAGATAAAATAGCTGGAAATATAGCAGCCATTTCAAAGCATGAATAAATGCTCTCTATCATATTGTTGCACGAGAACTGTATAATCTTTGCAAAGCAACAACTACAGAGAATAGTTATATATTACACACACCAGGCATACACAAAAGTTGAGACCCTTAGAAGAAATGTGAATGAGAGGAAAATCATCAAACTATATTTAACTTTATAGGGTGAACCAGCTTTGATAGTGCAGTTCAAAAGCATTTAATCTTGCAAAGTACAAGATAATTTTCATTTGTCACTGATTCAAAAATAACATCAAGGCAATATGTAAAGGATTACATCTATCAGCATCATTTGAGTTGTGTATAAGAACAATGAGAATATCTTTGATTACCTGGAAATTCATGGACGTTCCAAACTAATATATATTTTTCTCTATTCATTTTGCTTTAAGACTTTTCCGTGCTCCCAAAGCTTCTAGTTTCAGAAGAATGGATATAATCCAGCCTCGGTAAAAACCATTGCAGATCATATTTGTCAAACTCCATAAGAACTTGTTTAGTAGTTGCATCCGGAACCGATTGCTCAGAGACAATGCTCTTAGTCTCCAAGTTAAATATCTCAAACATCTTCCATAGTTCATGGGGATAAGTTTCAGTACCACGCCAAATGAATCCCCGACTGAAATAAATAGAATTCTTTTTGCAACTCAGTTCTTCTGATGACAAAGAAAATGAGCTCCTATCAGGCACAAATAACGCTTGATCACCGATATCTTCCATTCTAACCCACGTACTTTTTGAGAGATCTGCTCTGAACAAAATGAAGCTCACAACCCCGTCGTCGGCACCGAATTCCTGCACAAGAGCCAGCATCTCGCCATTTAATTCTTGAAATGTGTAGTCCTGAGCTGATGTAGAAGGTAATAGCTGGCTGGTGTCCATCTCTAAGAACTGGATCGAAGGCATAGGGACAAAAGGATCGATGACATGCAGCTTAAAACATTCAGATACACAGTAAAACTTGCCAGCGCAATGGAAAAGAGAGATAAAAATAAAGTCAGTCATCGACTCAGGGAAGCCCAATCTGATCCATTTGTTGCTGTCGGAGAGGCGATGCAGGAAGATGTTGTCAGCGGCTGGAATGAGGATGGCGCAGCGAGGATCAGACGGCGGGGCAGAGATGACACCGCAGCGGCAGATGTCCATGATGACGAAATTGATAGGAGGAAGGAGGATGTGATGGCCAGTGATTGGATTGAGGAGAGAGGGAGTGACGTGAGAGCTCTTAGGAGTGCTTTCGTGGATGAGAAGGAACCAGCCGTGGGCGCAGTCGACAAAGTCAAAGGGAGGTAGGGAGGATGGGAGGCGGAGGCGATGAAGGGTTTGGTCGAGAGGGGAGTAGCATTCGGGGATCGATGCTGAGTTTCCGAGGAGATCAGGGACGATGAGCCAAGGGAGGGAAGGGGCCATCGGAGGAGGCGACGGAGAGTGGCGGAGGCGGTGCGCTCTCTGGATCGATCGCCATTTTCGGCAGACGGCGGCGAAGCGGAGGTAGTAGAGGAGGGGTAGGCGCTCTAAGATGAGCTCTGTCAGCTCATCTTGGAGGTCGAGCCATGAGGGGGAGGAGGAGGATTTTGGAGGCTTGGCCTCTTTTTGGCTTTGCTCCATCTCCAATTATTAGAGCTCCTCGTTAGGGTTTTAGGAGGCCAATTTTATAGAGGGATAACAGTACTAGTTTACCCCTACTAACTAACGCATCGAAAGGATGAGGGAAGGAAGGTGTGGGCCCATTTCCAATTTAAGGCCTTTTGGCCAACTTATGGCTAGGGTTGGGCACGGGCCGGGTCAGCCCGCGGTCGACCCGGCCCATCTCGGCATGGGTCCCGACCACTCGATTCAGAGCGTCCGATCCGCCAAGATATACGTGGTTACTGGCCCACCGGCCGGTTTCTAAACGACGGAGAACTTGACCTGTACCTCAGAACCCTACCATATATATATATATATATATATATATATATATATATATATATATATATATATATATATATATATATATATATATATATATAGAGAGAGAGAGAAGCGCCCCATGAATTTAAGCTCATAATAATAATATACCAACTTTTTATCACTCATCTTGTCTTGAGATTTGTGATGCACAAATCTCAAAAGTTTTTATATCTTTCACGGATCCCAAAGCAAGATGAGTGGTTAGAGTACAAGACCATCATTCATTAAACTTAAGCCATAAGAGCTTGCTTCTATATATAATATATAACTCTGGAGAATCGGCCTTAAATATTAATGGTTAATTTTTTCCTTTTTCCTTTTATATTTATAATTTAAATTTAAACTAAAGGAAAGTTATTATTTCGTAATGGTCTTCCATCAAGCTCGAACCACGATATCATTGTGTTTGTGATGTTTTATCTTCATACAATATGCGTCATCGTGTGTGTGTGTATAATTTTAAACAAAGAGTAAAATAGAAAAGAAATAATTTAAATATAATTTAATAGATACAAATACAAAGTTAATATAGTTTATAAATTAAAATTTAAAAATTAAAAATCACGCCCATCTACCAATTCGCGGTCGTGGTCCAACCTCATCACTCGACGAGAGAAAGGGCACGACTCCATTTCGACTGGCGGGCCTGGTCGACTACCGCTTGAACTGGCGGGCGGGTCACGGGCCCGAAGCCCGCCCACACCCACCCCTACTTATGGCGACATTACCTAATTAGGCTTAGTCGCATAGTGGCCTCCTGTTAATTATTTCTCATTTTGAGAACAAATTGGTGGATAATTTTGTCATAAACAATTTGAATTGCAACTGAGTTGAAATTAAGTCCTCTTTATCGGTGTATGTAGCACTCATCATGCTCTGGATATATCAAGTCTGTTACTGCGAAAAACTTCAATAAGATACAATGAGGTTCACCTCCGCCGTCTGTACTCAAGAAAATGTAAATAAATCGAAGCCATAAATAGAGTGATAGTTGATCAGGAATGCAGTTTTATTAAATCTTTATCTTTCATTGGTCCAATTCATAGTGAAAGTATTCATCACAATCGACTACTTATTGAGCCCAATCCCCTTTCGCTCTCCCTTATCTTGTCGGCGTTCTTCTAACTCCTGAACCCATCCCCACAATCAACACCCTCTAACTCCCACTTTAAACGCCAATCCTGATTGCATAGTTTCATGGAACCAGCATTTCCTACCTTATTATAGCAACGGTTATGAATTAACGTTGTCATGAGAACCGAGCATGTCGAACTCAGAAGCTCTTTGGGTGTCATCACTCTGCAGGCGGATGCGTTAATGGAGATAAGTGAGGGCTGCAGCTGAATACTTTCTATGAACTGTGAGTTAAATAAACTCTGCATGCCTTTAGTACAGTATTACTGTGTATGCATCTTATACAATATGACAATTAATTTTTGTTAGAATGTGTTGCAGTTTAATATAGATTCCCTGCGAACTCATCTATTTGGAAAAAGGAAAATCAATGTCTTGAAAACCATCAGATGTCTCAAAGGAGCAATAATGTCCTCTTTCATGTTATAGCACATAAAATCTTTGAAAACCGGCGATTACAAGATTAATTATATCACAACAATGGTTCGACTGACTCAAGGCACGCAAAAGGTAAGGTACTAGAAGAAAATGATGACGAAAGCGAAGTGATCAAATTAACTATAACAAAAGCTTCATAAGCAAAACCAAGGTGAAAAAGGATTGACAGTTCAAGTCCAAAATAATCCACTCCTGCAAGCTATACAACAAAATTTTCAGCAGACATTCATGCAAAAGAAGGATCAGAGCAAGGGAATAGGTAAAGAAGGATTGGGATCTATGTCACTGGAATTGCGATGAAGAGTCTTCCGCAATAAAGATCCCAGAGCTACTAGAGGCTCGGCATGAACCATTGCGGATAATATTCGTCAAACCGCAAAAAGACTTGTCTAGTAGGTTAATCCGGAACATGTTCACGGAACTTAACAAACCCACGAGAGAAATAGATACATTTTAATAATCACTTGTAATTCGAAGATGGCAGCCAAAACAGGCTTCATACAAACCAGGAGCAGCAGTAAATGCAGAAGACAAAACAACTGAATACTAATCAGGCTTGCCTCTAGGATGATAGTCGCAAGCCTCTTAGGCAGCCGTAGTGGAAACAAATGGTAATTCACGCCATCTATTGCTAACAGTCCAAATGCATTAGCTCGAAAAAAAAAAAAAACCAGTCTATTGAATAAAGCCAGATGACTTCACACCAGTACTCTTAGATAGTGTCAAGAAATAATAGCACGGCCAGCAAAGAAATTTGATGTCTAAACTGTAATTCGGTGGAAAATTTTGTCAAAACTCAAAAGCAAATGAGGAGCGCCTAGTTGCCTCCTCTGTTTCTACTTTTGATGTATCTTGCTACTCACAGACTCATCAATCCGAGGATAAGCTCCACCAATGTCTACGCCTGAAGTTAAAAAAAATTTTAATGTAGAAAAACTGTGAATCATCTAAACCACCAATCCTTACTTACCTATATCCAATACTTCTGAACAAAACTCCTTGAACTCCAAAAACTTTTGAAAAACTAGAACTTAACAGATCCATGTGCTGAATTTAAACGTTGCTGTTTCTCATTTTAAGAGTTTCTATTTTCTAGAATTACGAAACACTAAAGCAAAGCATTCTGCGCACAAGCGATAAAACAATTCATGAATCAGATTAGCTCCTACCAACACAGTCAACCTACTAAATTTGATGTCTGAACGTAAGCCAGTGGGAAAAAAAAAGGTAACCCTTGACAAGCGAAAATATGCATCACAATGATAAGATTTCTAATAGGGAAAGTAGTACAGATTCATTTCTGGGAAAACATAAGATACATGATAAGTGATATAAGCTGAATAAATGACACATAGACATCGTAAGCAAACGTGAATTCTGAGTGAAATTATGTATGTCGCTGAAGATCCCTGCCATTTTAGTCCCGAGCAGAAGCACTTTCTCCCACCCTTTCAGGATGATTCATTAATTGCAGGTAATGCAACGGAAAATATTAGTTCTCTAGTATATTCTCCAGCATAAAAAATCCCAGCCTCCACCCATCACTAGATTCACTACACATGAAGTATATATTCTTAGAAAAACACATAAAGCACAATCCAGCTTTTGAAGCTACACATTTTAAGAATAATTAGACAAAAATCACAGAAATTTGTGCTCTGACTAAATCAGAATCTTTCTGTATTCTGTACTTCACATGAAGTTGATTTCCTATAGCAAATCTCGGCAACTGACCCCTAGTCATGTAAACTCTTTATCATTTACAATTTAGTTTGGAACTGGAAGGTCGGCCCTTGCTTGCAACAGCTTAATCTTATTCAATATTATAATTATGTTATCAGAAAGTTTGTCAGTTTAATATCCATTCAATGGGTCTCATTTATTTGGGAAAAGGAAGATAAAATAGCTGGAAATATAGCAGCCATTTCAAAGCATTAATAAATGCTCTCTATCATATTGTTGCACGAGAACTGTATAATCTTTGCAGAGCAACAACTACAGAGATTAGTTATATATTACACACACCAGGGACACACAAAAGTAAAGATCCTTAGAAGAAATGTGAATGAGAGGAAAATCATCAAACTATATTTAACTTTATACGGTGAACCAGCTTTGATAGTGAAGTTCAAAAGCATTTAATCTTGCAAAGTACAAGATAATTTTCATTTGTCATTGATTCAAAAATAACATCAAGGCAATATGTAAAGGATTACATCTATCAGCATCATTTGAGTTGTGTATAAGAACAATGAAAATATCTTGATTACCTGGAAATTCATGGACGTTCCAAACTAATATATATTTTTCTCTATTCATTTTGCTTTAAGACTTTTCCGTGCTCGTGCTCCCAAAGCTTCTAGTTTCAGAAGAATGGATATAATCCAGCCTCGGTAAAAACCATTGCAGATCATATTTGTCAAACTCCATAAGAACTTGTTTAGTAGTTGCATCCGGAACCGATTGCTCAGAGACAATGCTCTTAGTCTCCAAGTTAAATATCTCAAACATCTTCCATAGTTCATGGGGATAAGTTTCAGTACCACGCCAAATGAATCCCCGACTGAAATAAATAGAATTCTTTTTGCAACTCAGTTCTTCTGATGACAAAGAAAATGAGCTCCTATTAGGCACAAATAACGCTTGATCACCGATGTCTTCCATTCTAACCCACGTACTTTTTGAGAGATCTGCTCTGAACAAAATGAAGCTCACAACCCCATCGTTGGCACCGAATTCCTGCACAAGAGCCAGAATCTCGCCATTTAATTCTTGAAATGTGTAGCCCTGAACTGGTGTAGAAGGTAATAGGTGGCTGGTGTCCATCTCTAAGAACTGGATCGAAGGCATAGGGACAAAAGGATCGATGACATGCAGCTTAAAACATTCAGATACACAGTAAAACTTGCCAGCGCAATGGAAAAGAGAGATAAAAATAAAGTTAGTCATCGACTCAGGGAAGTCCAATCTGATCCATTTGTTGCTGTCGGAGAGGCGATGCAGGAAGATGTTGTCAGCGGCTGGAATGAGGATGGCGCAGCGAGGATCAGACGGCGGGGCAGAGATGACACCGCGGCGGCAGATGTCCATGATGACGAAATTGATAGGAGGAAGGAGGATGTGATGGCCAGTGATTGGATTGAGGAGAGAGGGAGGACGGAGAGCTCAGAGAGTGCTTTCGTGGATGAGAAGGAACCAGCCGCGGGCAATGACAAAGTCAAAGGGAGGTAGGGAGGATGGGAGCGGAGGCGATGAAGGGTTTTTGGAGAGGGGAGTAGCATTTGGGGATCGATCCCAGCTCGAGGAGATCGGGGACGATGAGCCAAGGGAGGGAAGGGGCCATCGGAGGAGGCGACGGAGAGTGCGGAGGCGGCGCTCTCGGATCGATCGCCATTTTCGCAGACGGGCGCTAAGGGAGTAGAGGATGTTAGAAAAGCGCATTTGCTACATTAGCGCATTTGCTACATTAGCGCATTTGCTACATTAGCGCATTTGCTACATTAGCGCATTTGCTACATTAGCGCATTTGCTACATTAGCGCATTTGCTACATTAGCGCATTTGCTACATTAGCGCATTTGCTACATTAGCGCATTTGCTACATTAGCGCATTTGCTACATTAGCGCATTTGCTACATTAGCGCATTTGCTACATTAGCGCATTTGCTACATTAGCGCATTTGCTACATTAGCGCATTTGCTACATTAGCGCATTTGCTACATTAGCGCATTTGCTACATTAGCGCATTTGCTACATTAGCGCATTTGCTACATTAGCGCATTTGCTACATTAGCGCATTTGCTACATTAGCGCATTTGCTACATTAGCGCATTTGCTACATTAGCGCATTTGCTACATTAGCGCATTTGCTACATTAGCGCATTTGCTACATTAGCGCATTTGCTACATTAGCGCATTTGCTACATTAGCGCATTTGCTACATTAGCGCATTTGCTACATTAGCGCATTTGCTACATTAGCGCATTTGCTACATTAGCGCATTTGCTACATTAGCGCATTTGCTACATTAGCGCATTTGCTACATTAGCGCATTTGCTACATTAGCGCATTTGCTACATTAGCGCATTTGCTACATTAGCGCATTTGCTACATTAGCGCATTTGCTACATTAGCGCATTTGCTACATTAGCGCATTTGCTACATTAGCGCATTTGCTACATTAGCGCATTTGCTACATTAGCGCATTTGCTACATTAGCGCATTTGCTACATTAGCGCATTTGCTACATTAGCGCATTTGCTACATTAGCGCATTTGCTACATTAGCGCATTTGCTACATTAGCGCATTTGCTACATTAGCGCATTTGCTACATTAGCGCATTTGCTACATTAGCGCATTTGCTACATTAGCGCATTTGCTACATTAGCGCATTTGCTACATTAGCGCATTTGCTACATTAGCGCATTTGCTACATTAGCGCATTTGCTACATTAGCGCATTTGCTACATTAGCGCATTTGCTACATTAGCGCATTTGCTACATTAGCGCATTTGCTACATTAGCGCATTTGCTACATTAGCGCATTTGCTACATTAGCGCATTTGCTACATTAGCGCATTTGCTACATTAGCGCATTTGCTACATTAGCGCATTTGCTACATTAGCGCATTTGCTACATTAGCGCATTTGCTACATTAGCGCATTTGCTACATTAGCGCATTTGCTACATTAGCGCATTTGCTACATTAGCGCATTTGCTACATTAGCGCATTTGCTACATTAGCGCATTTGCTACATTAGCGCATTTGCTACATTAGCGCATTTGCTACATTAGCGCATTTGCTACATTAGCGCATTTGCTACATTAGCGCATTTGCTACATTAGCGCATTTGCTACATTAGCGCATTTGCTACATTAGCGCATTTGCTACATTAGCGCATTTGCTACATTAGCGCATTTGCTACATTAGCGCATTTGCTACATTAGCGCATTTGCTACATTAGCGCATTTGCTACATTAGCGCATTTGCTACATTAGCGCATTTGCTACATTAGCGCATTTGCTACATTAGCGCATTTGCTACATTAGCGCATTTGCTACATTAGCGCATTTGCTACATTAGCGCATTTGCTACATTAGCGCATTTGCTACATTAGCGCATTTGCTACATGCCTCCTCGGTTTGTCCCAACAGAGGAGGGGTAGGCGCTCTAAGATGAGCTCTGTCAGCTCATCTTGGAGGTCGAGCCATGAGGGGGAGGAGGAGGATTTTGGAGGCTTGGCCTCTTTTTGGCTTTGCTCCATCTCCAATTATTAGAGCTCCTTATTAGGGTTTTAGGAGGCCAATTTTATAGAGGGATAACAGTACTAGTTTACCCCTGCTAACTAACGCATCGAAAGGATGAGGGAAGGAAGGTGTGGGCCCATTTCCAATTTACGGCCTTTCGGCCAACTTATGGCGACATTACTTAATTAGGCATAGTCGCATACTGGCCTCCTGTTAATTATTTCTCATTTTGAGAACAAATTGGTGGATAATTTTGTCATAAACAATTTGAATTGCAACTGAGTTGAAATTAAGTCCTCTTTCTCGGTGTATGTAGCACTCATCATGCTCTGGATATATCAAGTCTGTTACCGCAAAAAACTTCGATAAGATACAATGAGGTTCACCTCCGCCGTCTGTACTCAAGAAAATGTAAATAAATCGAAGCCATAAATAGAGTGATAGTTGATCAGGAATGCAGTTTTATTAAATCTTTATCTTTCATTGGTCCAATTCATAGTGAAAGTATTCATCACCATCGACTACTTATTAAGCTCAATCCCCTTTCGCTCTCCCTTATCTTGTCGGCGTTCTTCTAACTCCTGAACCCATCCCCACAATCAAAAGCATTTAATCCTGTAACACATAAAAGAGGTATTTCATTTGTCATTGATGCAAGAATAGCATCAAGGCAATATGAAGAAGATGAATCTATGAACATCATTTGAATTGTATCTTAGAACATTGTGGATATCTATATCAACAGAAATTCCTGGGGACATTCCAAACCAACATAATTTTCCTTCACCAAGAGAAATATTCACTTACCATTTTGACAAAGCGCAGGCAACATTGTCTTTTAAGACAGCTCATTGCTTCCGGAGCTACTAGCTTCAGCAGAATTGATATAATCAAGGCTCGGTATGAACCATTCCAGATTATATCTGTCAAACTGCAAAAGGACTTGTTTAGCAGTTGATTTCGGAACTGGCTGCTCAGAGACAATAGTCTTAGTCTCCAAGTTAAATATCTCAAACACCCTCCATGGTTCACATCTTTGACCTTTAACGAAGCAAAAATACCCCCGAGGGAAATAGAAACAGTTCTTGTTGCAACCCGCATCTGCTGATAACAAGGAAATCAGGCTTCCTTCAGCGACAAATAGTGCTCCATCACCTATACCTTCCATCTTGACCCACACTTTTCTAGAAAGATCTGCCCTGAACAAATGGAAGCCCTTAAAGTCGGAGTCCGAATCGTACACGTTCACGAGCATCAATATCTCACCATTCAATTCTTGAAGGCGTATGCCGCCGATCATATCATAAGACAGGAGCTGACCAACACTCATCTCTATTAACTGTAATGAAGGCACAGGGAGAAAAGGATCAATGATATGCAACTCATAATCTTCATACAGACAGTAAAACTTGCCGGCGTAGTAGACAACAGACTCATCAATGGAGTAAGTATCTGAGCCAGGGAAGTCGAGCCTGATCCATTTGTTGCGGTCAGACAAGTGGCGATGCAGGAAGATCACGCCATCGATTGAGATGAGGATGGTGCAGTGGGGATCTGATGGCGGGGCAGAGATGGCGCCACCGTGGGAGATATGGCGGATGAAATTGAGACGAGGGAGGAGGATGTGTTGGCCGGTGATGGGATTGAGGAGGGAGGGCTGGCTGGTAGAGCTTGGGATGGGGTTATTGTGGAGGAGGAGGAGCCAGCCGTGGGAGGAGGCGACGATGAGATCATGGGGATGTAGGGAGGAGGATGATTTTGGTGTCTTGACCTCTTTTTGGGTTTGTTCCATTTCCAATTAGGGTTAGGGTTTTAGAGGCAAATTTGACAATACCTCCCAAGTTCCCAAATGGCCATCAGTCTACGGCTTAGATAACCTCAAAAGATAAAAGTAATAGTTTAGTGCTGCCAAGGCCCCGAAAGGAAGAGAGAAGGAAGTTTATTCACCTCAATGTATTCGGGCCTTTATCTTATTTGAGGCCTTTTGGAATTGAAACTATGGCCTAATAATGGAAATTACTTAATTAGGCTTAATAGCGTAGTGGGCCTCCTGTTAATTATTTACTTATCGAGAACAAATTGAAATTTGATGGACAGCATGCCCATGCATTTGATAAACACAATTTGAAATGCAACCGAATTGAAATAGATCCTCTTTCTGAACATGATTCATCATCACCTTTTAGCTCTGTTTGGTTTGAGGTAAATTTAGAGAAAGGAAAAGAAAAAGAAAATGAGAACAGAGTTCCAAACTTTGGTTAGAAGGAAAGACAAAAGAAAAATGAAAATCAGATTACTTTAAGAAAATAAGCTTCTGAAATTTTCATTTCAGTTTTCTTAACTGGAACGTAAGGAAAGGGACGGAAAATTTTGTTAGGACTGAGCATCGCCCCTATCACGAGTCCGCGATGAGCTTGGTGTAATTCATTTTCATGTGGTGCCCCCGGTATGATTACAATGTGTCAGTTGACCAACATGCTAGTCGAAGGTTAAAAAGGGATGTTTCTACTATAGACCCTTTAACTTTCTTATTTCAAAATTAGTCCCTAAAATCATTGAAATTGTTATTAGGTCTCAATTATCATAAATTGTATAAAAAGATTCCTTCCAATTGTTACTCCGCTCTTGATGAACTAATTTTAAACAAGTTATTCCAATCGGTGAACCTAATAGAACTTAAATGATTTGAGGGACTAAATTTTGAAATAAATTAAGAGAACTTAATATTAGTCTCAATAATTTGAGGGACTAATTTTAGAATCTTAACAGTTATTCTTGACTTTTCTTGTTTAAACTGACTTTTACTGTTTGCATTGATTGAAATTTTTAGTAAACCACTTGTTTTTCCTGTGTGATTTCTAGTGATTTAAAAATTTAGCGTGATATGATTGTACTTATTTTCACTCGTATTGATTCAATGTACTACTTTCAATGATTTAAAATTTGTCGGGATATATATTACTTTCTCCTATATAGTTTGTTGTAGAAGGCCTTCCATAAGACTCTTTTTTCCTATACAAAACAAAAAGCCAAAACGCTTGTACCTTTTCCCAAAAATAAAATAATAATAATAAAGGCTTGTACAGGATCTACATATTGTCCTCATTATAAATAATTGAAAATTTAAAATATTTATAAAATTAATAAATTGATGTGCACTACTGACTACTGTATAATATAAACCAATTATATTATCTATATCTTTTTTGGAACAATCAAACATAACTGGTTTTTCATTATTTTCCTTCAAATTCTTCTGCTAATTTTCATCCTAACCAAACATGAAAAAGTAATCCATTTCTTTTCTTTTTCCTTTTCCTTTTCATTTCTTCCATTTACCCTCAATCCAAACACAGCCTAAACTACAGATCTATTATTCTTGGTTTATGTAACACCAATGCTCTAGATATGTCAAGTTTCTTCTAAAAATTCTGATATGATACAATAAGGTTCACTTCTGCCGTCTATACTCAAGAAAATATAAATAAATTGGAGGGATAATTAGAGTGGTAGCTGATTAGAAATGCATCTTATTAAATCTTTATTTTTTATTGATCCAATTCATAAAAGTATTCGTCACCATCAGCTTCTCGTCAAAACCAATCCAGCTTTCACCCTCCCTTAACCAACAATGTCACCCTCATCGACTTTCTTCTAACTCCCAAACCCATCACCATGATCAACACTCTCCAACCCCCAATTCAATCCTGCTACATTGTTTCGATGTGCTAATGATCACTTGGCAGCACTTCGGAGTTCAGATATTTAGTAAGAAGCTGTAGGTGAACCTGTGAATGGAACAGAGATTAGAATCAAGAAAGCTACTTACCACCATATTGTTAGAAAGTGTAGCAGTTTAATATCTTTAAAAATCATCAATTACAAGATTAATTACAAATATTACTTAGCTGACTCAATGCGCACAAAAGGAAAGGTACAGGAGAAAATGTTGACCAAAGCAAACTGAGATCAAACTATAACAAAAGCTTCATATATAAGCTGGTAAACAAAAACTGTAGTCAAGGGAATAGGTAAAGAAAGAAATTGCCAGTTCCAGTTCAAAATCCTCCACCCCCGCAAGGTACAACAAATTTCCATCAGACATTCATGCACAAAAAAAGAATCAGGCTATGAAAATAGGTAAAGGAATAACTCTATCTCTGTCACTGTAATTGAGGGAAACTAAAAGAGGCTTCTGCGACAAAGCTCCCACAGCTACTAGCATCTGTAATTGAACTAGAGGCTTGGAATGAACCATGACAGGTTATTTTTGCAAAACTGCGAAAGAATCTGTTTTCAGTTGAATCTACAAACAATCGCTCAGAAATAAAACTCCTAGTCTACAAATTAAATATCTCAATTAACTTCCATGGTTCTTCGGGATCAGCATTAGTAAACCTAATAACCCCCTGAGTGAAATAGGTACAGTTTTTCTTGCACTCCGCATCCGCTGATAATAAGGAAAAGGGACTACCATCATCAACAAATGTTGCTCGGTCATTGATATCTTCCAAACTGACCCATTTATTTCTGGAAAAAGCTGCCTTAAACAAAAAGAAGCCCTTAGACTCATATTCCGGACCAAATTCCTCCACAAGAGCCCATATTTCACCATTAAATTCTTGGTAGAGGAAGTAACTCAAAGGATGTCAATCGTTTTATTTGGGCATAAATGATCCAACGGTTGACATCATTTGGGTGCACATTTAATGCTATGATACTTTTCCTCTTAGTTATCTGCAGTATCCATAATTACTATATGACTATATAGGAGGAGGGAAACTATTAGTTTGCCCCCTGTAGAAACGCCTAGGCAATATAGCCTGGTGGTGACCCATTCGCTCCTCTGCGTTTCAAGGCCATTCCATTGAAATAATGGTCCTAACGACTACTAATTAATCTCTCTCTCTCTCTCTCTCTCTCTCTCTCTCTCTCTCTCTCTCTCTCTCTCGATTTCGGTTTCCAAAGAAGAGCAGAGTTAGTCTTCTTGTATTTTCAAAGAACAAATGAGTTAATTTCTATCTTCCTTTAATTCCTCCTGTTCTTGAATTGAACGTAACTAATCTCTCTCTCTCTCTCTCTCTCTCTCTCTCTCTCTCTCTCTCTCTCTCTCTCTCTCTCTCTCGATCTCGATTTCGGTTTCCAAAGAAGAGCAGAGTTAGTCTTCTTGTATTTTCAAAGAACAAATTAGTTAATTTCTATCTTCCTTTAATTCCTCCTGTTCTTGAATTGAGCGTATCTAATCTCTCTCTCTCTCTTCCTTAATTACAGAAACTTAGCACTACTTCTTTATTGGGAGTCAAGGATACTAATTACGTTCAATCTTTGCAGTTATTTCTTCTTCTTCTTTTAATGATCAAAATTTGTGATGTTCTCGTTTTAAAATAGACAATAAGGCTGTTAGCTAACAAGTTTTAGTGCAGTGTAATTACTTCTCTGAATATCTTTATCTTAAACAATAATTTTACAGGCTAAAGATTTTGTTCCAAGTTTGAATTTCATAGCATTTTGATTTTTTTAAAAATAATACTCGAGGAAGTTGAAACAGCAGGTATATGCATAATTACCAGCGGATGCAGCATCAACAGTTACTGCAGAAGCAGATGTAGAGGACAGAGTAGGGTCATGAAATAGGTTTTGTTTTTTGGGTAATAAAAAACAGTTACTTTATAAAGCATACATCAGTTCTTTGTATAATAGAACAATTAGATTAGCAAAAATATGCAGCTAAACACACAACTTACATCATGTTCTCAATTCGTAATGCTAGTATCAGTTCTTAGTTCTCAAATTATATCAATTATCTGCTTGTATCAATTGACAATTTATATCAAGTTATATAGGTACGTAATTGTTTGCACCAGTTATATCAGTTTGTATCAACTATGTCAATTTAGTTCAATCTATAGAAGATTAATCAAGTTATAGCAAATATAATGAGAAAAGGATTGAAATCAAGTTCAAAATTTTAATTCTTAATATAGCAAATATTAGGAGAAAAGGATTGAAATCAAGTTCAAAATTTTAATTCTTAATCCAATCCTCAATGCTAGAAATGGTCATCTGAGCTATCTTTCTATAGGCTTGTTCTACTAGAAAGAAGTTCTACTAGAAAGAAAAGAACAGGAAAAGGAAAGAGAGATATAAAACTCTCTAAAATGAATCAAACAAAGACTACAAAAGGATTAAAAACTAATTGCTTGAAGCAAATAAATCGAACTCCTAAGCCATCTACAATTAGATCTAGGTCAAACTAATGTTCAGTCAAAAACTAGAACTTTTAAAAAATAATGAGATCTCATAATGTTCAGTCAAATTTATCATGATCAAATCAGCCAATGTAGGTCAAGACTGCGTAAGGAAACTAAACTCTGAACCTCGGGCAATATGAAACAACAAAAGTTTGCATGAAAGTCATTTTTCCTGATCAATTAGAGTAGTAAAAACTAAACTCATAATGATAACAAAGTAGTATAAAGTATTCAGGCAGCTAAATCAAGCTGTGTTCTACAAAAATACATTGATGAAACTTAGAAGAAATGTTTATAATGCTTGAAATCAGTAAACAAAGTGTTTTGCAGCACAAAACACAGCATTCAAGTTCTATCACAAACTGAACGTGATCTTCAGCACATCCTTACAAGTCATATCAAATAAAGAGTAAATTCTTTTTTAACCCAAATTTCAGGGAACCAACCATGAGACAAGATATTCTAATCAAAATCAATGGCTATCATAGAGATACATCACCTGTCTCATAATAAGTCCCATGACTTTGGATGCAAAATTAACTTTTTTACATAATAGATACTCACCTTTGAATTTCTCCTGTAAGTATCAAACAGAGTCCCTTGTTGCGTCCTCTTTTTCTACTGTTGTTGTATCTTATTACTCAACATACTTGAACTTTGGGTGAGCTTCACCAGTGTCTACATCTTCTACTTCCCTTTCCTATACATGACAATTGAAATAGATTGATATCAACTATAACGGCCAATAAAAAAGGCATCAAGATCGTTACCAAAAATTATTTGATAGTTTATGTTAAAGATTAAAAAAAATTTAACGTAGAAAGACTGAATCACCAAAACCACCTAAACTTACCTACCTACATCCGGTACATCTGAACAAAACTTTGTAAACTCCTAAAACTTCTGAAACACTAGAACTGAACAGATCCATATACTGAGTTTAAATGTTCCTGTTTGCCATTTTAAGAGTTCCTATTTTCTAGAATTTTGAAACACTAAAGCAATGCATTGTGCACATAGGTGATAAAACAATTCATGAATCAGATCAGTTCCTAGCTACATAGTCAACCTACTAAATTTGATGTCTGAAACGTAAGCCAGTAAAATATTTCTCAACATGTGAAAATAAGCCTCAACTGATAAGATTCCTAAAGGGGAAGGTAATCCAGATATATTTCTGAAAACATAAGATGCATGATAAGTGATATAAACTAAATAACTGATGCATAGACAGACAATGAAAGCAAGCCTGATTTCTCAGACAAATGATGTATGTTGTTGAAGATCAGCCGTTTTAGTCCTAGTGGAAGCTTGTTAAACTACCCTTTCAGGATGATTCTTTAATTGCCAGTAATGCATCGAAAATAACATTAGTTTTCCTGTATATTCTCCAGAATCATACAATGAAGGTCCTGGCCGACTACCCTCACAACAGATGAAATATACATTCTCTCCACTAAGTTCTACATTATCTAGTAGTGGGAAAGCACATAATGCACAATCCGGCTTTTTAAGCTTTTCATTTGAGAATACCTAGATCAAGAATCACAGAACTCTGCGCTGTGACTAAATCAGGAACTATTCTACACTCTGTGCCTTACATGAAGTTGATTTCCTATAGCAAATCTTGCCAACTGACCTAGTCATGTAAGCTTTCTATCATTTACAGCTGAAGATCGCCCCTTGGTTGCAACAGCGTAACCTCATACAACATTATAACTACGTTATCAGAAAGTTTGACAGTCCAACGTACATTCCAAAGGTCTCATTTATTTGGAAAAACGAAGTCAAAATAGTTGAAATTATAGCAAAATTTCAAAGAAGTGATAATGTTCGTATCATATTGTTGCATCAGACGTATACAATCTTTGCAAAGCAACAACGATAAGATTAATACACACAACAGTAATAGACAAAAGTAAAGATGCTTGGAAAGAGTAAAGAATATCTTGGTTACCTGGAAATTCAGAACATTCCGAACTAACATATATTCATTTTGTTTGAAGACTCTTCCATGCTCCCGTGCTACTCGCTTCAGCAGGAATGACATAATCCAACCTAGGCAGGAACCATTCCGGATGATAATATTCGTTGAACTGCAACAGAACTTGTCTAGTAGTTGAATCCGGAACCGGTTGCCCAGAAGTAAAGCTCTTAGTCTCCAAGTTAAATATCTCAAAGGTTGTCCATGGTTCACGGGCATGACCTTCAGTATCGCAAATAAACTCCCGAGTAAAATAGATACAATTCTTGTTGCAACCCACATCTGCTGATAACAAGGATAAAGGGCTTCTCTTAGCGACAAATAGCGCTCGATCACCTATACCTTCCTCCATCCTGACCCACGTATTTCTAGAAAGATCTGCCCTGAACAAATGGAAGCCCTCCAAGCTGGAGTTGGTACTGTAGTCCCCCACTAACCCCAATATCTCACCATCTAACTCTTGGAAGATGAAGTTACTAACTACCTCACCATTTAACTTTGGGAACAACTGGCTCGTGTCCATCTCTAATAACTCCATTGAAGGAGTAGGGAGAAAAGGATCGAGGACATGAAAATTGAAACCGTCGGATACGCAGTAGAACTTGGCAGCACAATGGAGGACGGGGTTAAAAATAGAGTTGGCTAGTGGCTCAGGAAAATCCAGCCTGATCCATTTGTTGTGGTCGGACGAGCGGCGATGCAGGAAGTAGTCGTCGTCGATTTTGATGAAGATGGTGCAGCGGGGATCCGACGGCGGGGCAGAGATGGCGCCGATGAAGGAGAATTCGAGGACCGTGTCAAGAGGGGGGAGGAGGTGTGATCGCCGGTGATGGGATTGAGGAGGGCGGGAGTGATGCGAGAGGTCGGAAGGGAGCGTTTCTCCTGCTCGAGGAGGAGGAGGAGGAGGAGCTTTTAGATTTAAATCTAATTAAATCTTTGTGACATATGTTACATTAATGTGTAGTCTTTATCCCGAACTTGCCACTAAAGTGATCAATCGAGTTGGGTTATCGGGTATTTATATATTGTCATGGTAAATGTGCAGATACCAGTTGTAATTACAATTTGATGAGGGCCAAATTGTAAAAGTGCAACACCTATATATATGGGGTTATGGTCCCTAATCTAGGGTTAACACAAGAATTCTCATCTCTTTTACCCCATCTAAAAAGAGATCTAAGGAAGAGAAGAAGCCCTAAGATTAGAAGATCCATCAATCCACTCAAGATCCAAATCATGGATTCGTGATTGCCTCAAGACTTATGATGTTTATCTCTTTGGATTAATCATGTTTAAGATCCTTCAGATCTAACAAGTGGTATTAGAGCCAAATTCGTGATTAATTCTTAGGATTTAAGATTAACAATAGGGTTTTGGATCTAATCTATCTTTGGTTTGAGCTGTTCACGGATGAACAAGAAGATCGGTTTTCCTTTCTTGTTCACGGATGAGCGATAAAAGAACAATTTTATCGTTTTCCTTTCGATTTTGGGGTTTTGGCCGTCATTCCTTGGTCCTGCGGCGATGCTAGCTGGCGGCCCGGTATCAAGTGAAGACGGCGGGCGTATAATGAACCCAGGGCTTGAAACCCTAGGTGCGGGAACCATATCTAGTGGCGGCTCGGTCGAAAAACAAAGAAAAGCAGTTCTTTCGGTCGAACCTCGTGTTGAACTTGAGCGAACCGGTTCGATTCGGCGTTCAACGAACCTCGCGTTTGTTCTTCGGTCGAACCTCGTGTTGAACTTGAGCGAACCGGTTCGATTCAAAGTTCCAACGAACCTCGCGTTCGTTCTTCGGTCGAACCTTGTGTTCGAACTTGAACGAACGGTTCGATTCGGCGTTCCAACGAACCTCGCGTTCGTTCTTTCGGTCGAACCTTGTGTTCGAACTTGAGCGAACTTCGGTTCGATTCAAAGTTCCAACGAACCTCGCGTTTGTTCTTTCGGTCGAACCTAGCTGTTCGAACTCAAGTCGAACCTCACCGTTCGAACTCAAGTCGAACCTCGCTGTTCGAACTCAAGTCGAACCTCGCCGTTCGAACTCAAGTCGAACCTCGCCGTTCGAACTCAAGTCGAACCTCGCCGTTCGAACTCAAGTCGAAACTCAAGTCGAACCTCGCTGTTCGAACTCAAGTCGAACCTCGTGTTCAAAACTCAAGTCGAACCTCGGGTTCTCACTTCCAGTCGAACCTCGCGTTCGAACCTCAAGTCGAACCTCATTTGTTGAACTCAAGTCGAACCTCGTGTTCGAACTCAAGTCGAACCTCGGGTTCTCACTTCCAGTCGAACCTCGCGTTCGAACCTCAAGTCGAACCTCACGTTTGAACTAAAACGAACCCTGTGTTCGTTCTCAACGTGAACCTTGGGTTCAATTCAGATGAATTTCAAATTTGGGATTAATTGAATCACTCAAATAATCCATTAAGTCTTTTGGGCCTTTATTTCTTATGGGTCCATCTATGGTTGATTAAAATGGAGAAATCTATTTTAATTGTTTAATTTGGTAGTGAATCAATTATTTAATTCAAATAACACAACACTAAGGCATTAAGGCTGTCTTTTATTCTAAATGATTAATTGAAACAAGATGTTGCCAAAGTAACCTCTCTTGTGTAGATTGTTCATGAGGGATATTAGATGTTTGTGTGGATGTTTTCGAGTAATTATTTAATCGGCCCAAAGGAAGATTAATAATTATGTAGACTACATACACATCTGCGAAGATAAATCATTGACAATTATAAGGTTTACATGTGGATAATGAATCAATCCAAAGATAGTTTCATTATTTGACATGCGTTATTGTCGATGTTTGATCATTGCAACAAGATATCACTTGAGTTAATATTCTTGTCCAAAGACTTGATATTAATGTTGTACAAGATATCTTGGATGGGGATATGTCATTATTTGAATATTATTGATTACTAACTACTGATTATTAATGTGAAATCTTTTGTTTATTTCAGCTAATGCATCTGCGCATCAATTTCGCTAACATCAACTCAATTCCCATGCTAAATGGGACAAATTTCAAGGTTTGGAAAGAGAACATTTTAATTGTTCTTGGTGCATGGATCTAGACCTTGCATTAAGAACGAACAACCCCAACCTCTCATCAAGGAAAGCACTCGATGCAAAGAAGGAGTATGAGAGGTGGGAGCGTTCAAATCGCATGAGTCTCATGATCATCAAGCGGCATTAGGAAGCCTTTAGGGGCCACGAGAATCAGAAGGGATTACTAAAGCCAAAAATTTTCTTGCGAAATTGAGAAGCGTTTTGCTAAAAGCGATAAGGTAGAAACAAGCACGCTTTTAGCTCGCTTGATTTCAATGAAGTATAAGGGCAAAGGAAATATCAGGAGTACATTATGGAAATGTCTCACATTGCCTCAAAACTTAAGGCACTAAAACTTCGATCTTTGTGACGAGTTACTAGTGCATCCGGTTCTATTGTCTCTTCTGCACAATTTAATCAATTTAAGGTCGGTTATAAGCGTCAAAAGGAGAAATGGACTCTGAATGAGCTCATTTCATACCGTGTGCAAGAAGAAGACAGATTGAAGCAAGATAAGACTGAAAGTGCTCATTTGGCTTATGCCCCTAAGGATAAGGGCAAGAAAAGAAAGGATGATAAAGAAGCTGCTAAGGGTCGATTCGGAAGAAACAACATAAGGATGATCGGGGTTGTTTCTTTTGCAATAAATCGGACACGTAAAGAAGGATTGTACCAAATATCACGCCTGGCGTGTCAAAAAGGGTACGTTCCTTACTTTGGTCTGTTCTGAGGTTAATTTAGTCTCAGTACCTAGAAACACTTGGTGGTTAGATTCGGCTTCTACTACTCACATAAGTGTTTCTATGCAGGGTTGCCTGAGCTACCGAAGCCAAGTGATGGTGAAAGACACATCTTTGTGGGCGATGGACAATCGGTAGATGTGGAAGCAATTGGGCACTTTAGGTTATTGTTAGGAGCTGGTTCCTATTTGGATTTGAAAGATACTTTTGTAGTCAGTCTTTTAGGCGGAATTTGGTTTCTATTCCTTTATTGGACAAATCGAGGTTATTATTGTTCATTTGGAAATAACCAGGGCTAGCTTATCTTTAAATTCAAATATTGTGGGAGCTGGTTTCTTGAGTACTTTGATAACCTATATTTGCTTGTCTGATTGCTTCTTATAATGAAACCCGAATGTGGAATCACGTGGTACTAAGCGTAAATTAAATAAGGAAAATTCACATCATTATGGCACAAGCGCTTGGGTCATATCTCAAAAGGTAGAGTTGGCGTCTTGTGTCGATGGCATTTTGGATTCCCTTGATTTTACGACTTTGATGTATGCATTGGTATCAAGGAAAAGCAGACTAAAGTTAAGAGATTAGGTGCCAACAGATCTTCAGACGTCTTAGAATTGATACATACAGATATTTGTGGGCCATTCCCTACGGCATCCTGGAATGGTCAACAATATTTTATATCATTCATAGACGATTACTCACGTTATGGGTACCTATATCTCATTAAAGAAAAATCGAGTCTCCGGACGATTCAAAGCTTTTAAAGTGAAGTTGAGAACCTACTCAATAAAAGATTAAAACCGTTAGATCGATCGTGGTGGTGAGTACTACGGCAGATATGATGGTTCGTGAACAACGCCCAGACCATTTGCTAGATACCTAGAGGAATTCTAGACGTCCCATAAGACACCATGCCAGGATCACCTAGCATGAATGGTGTAGCTGAAAGACGAAACAGGACTCTTAAGGATATGGTAAGAAGTATGATTGCTCATTCTTCTTTACCAGAGTCACTCTGGGGAGAAGCACTAAAGACTGCAGCTTACATTCTTAACAGAGTACCAAGTAAAGCAGTTGCTAAAACACCTTATGAGCTTTGACCTGGTCGAAGCCCGCCTAAAGCACTTACATATTTGGGGATGTCCAGCTGAGCAAGGCCTTATAGGCCAAATGAAAAGAAATTGGACTCCAAAACAGTTAGCAGCTACTTTATTGGGTATTCTGAACGATCCAGGGGCTATAAGTTTTATGATCCCACACTCAGGAATATTTTTGAGACGGGAACAACAACATTCTTTGAGGATGTTGAGTTTGGGGGGAGAAATAAGGTTAGAGACATTGCCTTTGAGGAGGAATTGGCTTTAAATCCAATCCATACAGTCATTTCTGACAATATTCAAGTACCTATACCTGTTATTGTTCAAGAAATGAATCAGGAACCTCAAGAAGGCAATATTGAACAACTCCCCGTCTTAAGAACAAACTCAACAAAAAGATTAAAACCGTTAGATCGATGCGTGGTGGTGAGTACTACGGCGGATATGATGGTTCGTGAACAACGTCGGGACCATTTGCTAGATACCTAGAGGAATTCAGATCGCCCATTAAAGACACCATGATCACCTAGCATGAATGGTGTAGGCGAAAGACTAAACAGGACTCTTAAGGATATGGTAAGAAGTATGATTGCTCATTCTTCTTTACGAGTCACTCTGGGGAGAAGCACTAAAGATCGCAGCTATTCTAAGAAAGTACCAAGTAAAGCAGTTGCTAAAACACCTTATGAGCTTTGACCGGTCGAAAGCCCGCCTAAAGCACTTACATATTTGGGGATGTCCAGTGAGGCAAGGCCTTATAGGCCAAATGAAAAGAAATTGGACTCCAAAAGCAGTTAGCGGCTACTTTATTGGGTATTCTGAACGATCCAGGGGCTATAAGTTTTATGATCCCACACTCAGGAATATTTTTGAGACGGGAACAACAACATTCTTTGAGGATGTTGAGTTTGGGGGGAGAAATAAGGTTAGAGACATTGCCTTTGAGGAGGAATTGGCTTTAAATCCAATCCATACAGTCATTTCTGACAATATTCAAGTACCTATACTGTATTGTTCAAGAAATGAATCCGGAACCTCAAGAAGGCAATATTGAACAACTCCCTGTTCCAGAAGAACAAACTCAACAACCTCAAGAACCAGTGCCATTAAGGAGATCCACGAGAGAAAGGAGAAATGCTATTCCGGATGATTATATTGTATTTCTTCAAGAACATGAGGAAAGTAATGGAATGATGGAAGATGATCCAATCAACTTCCTTCAGGCCATGAAAAGTTCTAACTCTCAAAAGTGGATTGATGCCATGAATGAGGAGTACAAGTCTATGCAAGACAATAAGGTTTGGGAACTTGTTCCATTGCCAGAAGGTGCAAAACCAATTGGTTGTAAATGGATATTTAAAACCAAGTTTGGATGCAAATGGTAATGTGGAAAAGTATAAAGCACGTCTTGTAGCTAAATGCTATACTCGAAGGAAGGCATTGACTATCTGAGACTTTCTCTCGGTTTCATCGAAAGACTCTTCGGGACTATCATGGCACTTGTTGCTCATTTCAATCTTGAGTTACATCAAATGGATGTTAAGATCAGATTTCAATGGAGACATTGATGAGATGATCTATATGGTACAACGAAAACTATGTGTCGAGACCCAAAGAATATGGTTTGTAAACTAAGAAAATCCATTTATGGACTCAAGCAAGCTCCTCGTCAATGGTACCACAAGTTTCAATAAATAATTATCTCGTTTGGTTTTGAGATGAATATTGTTGATGATTGTGTATATCAAAAATTCAGTGGGAGTAAGTATATTTTTAAGTTCGTATGTGGATGACATTTTGCTTGCCACTAATGATATAGGCATGTTGCACGAAACTAAGAGATTTCTATCAAAGAATTTTGAGATGAAAGATCTTGGGGACGCCTCTTTTATATTAGGAATCCAGATACATCGAGATCGTTCCCGATGTATACTTGGATTATCACAAAAGAGCTATATCGATAAAGTACTCAAAAGGTTTGGCATGCAAGATTGCGCACTGTGAAACCCCTGCTAAAGGAGATAAATTCATCTCAATCGGTGCCCTAAAAGTAATCTTGAAATTCAGAAATGCGAAGATTCCCTATGCTTCACCAGGGAGTCTAATGTATGCTCGTATGTACGCCGTCCGGATATTGCGTACATTATTGGTATGTTAAGCGATACTTAAGCAACCACAGTATGGATCATTGGATAGCGATCAAAAGGGTTATGAGGTATCTTGAGAAAACAAAAGATTATATGCTCACATCTGAGAAATCGAAACGGTTGGAGGTCATTGGGTACTCGATTCGATTTTCTTTGGATGCCAATATAGCGAAAGTCTACATCGGGCTACATTTATATGTTAGGCGGAGGAGCTATATCATGGAAAAGTGTCAAACAGACACTTGTAGCTTCTTCCACTATGGCAGAATTTGTAGCTTGCTATGAGGCATCCAATCATGGAATATGGTTGCGAAATTTTGTCACCGGATTGCGATTCGGAAAATATTGAAAGACCACTAAAGTTATTTTGTGACAATAAATCGCCAGTAATGTATTCCAATAACAACGAGGGCTCAACTAAGTCAAAACATATTGACATTAAGTTCCTAGTTGTGAAAGAAAGTCTGAGTGGTCGGATATCCATAAAGCATATTGGGACAAACTCCATGATAGCCGATCCTCTTACTAAAGGATTACCACCGGTCTTTCATGGCACTTGTTGCTCATTTCAATCTTGAGTTACATCAAATGGATGTTAAGATCAGATTTCAATGGAGACATTGATGAGATGATCTATATGGTACAACCGAAAACTATGTGTCGAGACCCAAAGAATATGGTTTGTAAACTAAGAAAATCCATTTATGGACTCAAGCAAGCTCCTCGTCAATGGTACCACAAGTTTCAATAAATAATTATCTCGTTTGGTTTTGAGATGAATATTGTTGATGATTGTGTATATCAAAAATTCATGGGAGTAAGTATATTTTTCTGGTTCTGTATGTGGATGACATTTTGCTTGCCACTAATGATATAGGCATGTTGCACGAAACTAAGAGATTTCTATCAAAGAATTTTGAGATGAAAGATCTTGGGGACGCCTCTTTTATATTAGGAATCGGATACATCGAGATCGTTCCGATGTATACTTGGATTATCACAAAAGAGCTATATCGATAAAGTACTCAAAAGGTTTGGCATGCAAGATTGCGCACTGTGAAACCCCTGCTAAAGGAGATAAATTCAGTCTCAATCCGTGCCCTAAAAGTAATCTTGAAATTCAGAAATGCGAAGATTCCCATGCTTGGTGTAGGGAGTCTAATGTATGCTTCGGTATATCTGCGTCCGGATATTGCGTACATTATTGGTATGTTAAGCGATACTTAAGCAACCACAGTATGGATCATTGGATAGCGATCAAAAGGGTTATGAGGTATCTTGAAAACAAAAGATTATATGCTCACATACGAGAAATCGAAACGGTTGGAGGTCATTGGGTACTCGATTCGATTTTCTTTGGATGCCAATATAGCGAAAGTCTACATCGGGCTACATTTATATGTTAGGCGGAGGAGCTATATCATGGAAAAGTGTCAAACAGACACTTGTAGCTTCTTCCACTATGGCGGCGAATTTGTAGCTTGCTATGAGGCATCCAATCATGGAATATGGTTGCGAAATTTTGTCACCGGATTGCGATTCGGAAAATATTGAAAGACCACTAAAGTTATTTTGTGACAATAAATCGCCAGTAATGTATTCCAATAACAACGAGGGCTCAACTAAGTCAAAACATATTGACATTAAGTTCCTAGTTGTGAAAGAAAGTCTGAGTGGTCGGATATCCATAAAGCATATTGGGACAAACTCCATGATAGCCGATCCTCTTACTAAAGGATTACCACCAAGGTCTTTCATGAGCACCTTGCTCATATGGGTGTTGTAATATTTGAGGATATCATGTTTTAGTGGGAGTTGTGATTTTATTGCTTTATGAGAATTTCGAATAAATTTATGTTGGTTATTTTACGTCGAATAAAGTATTCGGATTATACACTCGCTACATTATGGTTGAGGATGACCTCACTAAAGTTTAAGGTAGGACCGGTTGAAAATAGACATGCACGAGATCACATTGCATGTAATTTTCATCTTTGCACATCCATGATTGATCTATGTCATTTGGTATTAGTATATGTGACCATTGATGGGTTTAGTCGATAAATGTGACGACAACCGCTTTGATCCTATATTGATATAGTTGATGGGCGAGATTGTTTGGAAATACCCTTATTAGTGATAGCAATTTTGAGCTCATAAGGTTATACACATTTAAGGAAACATATGGTGCCCAAGTGGGAGATTGTTAGATTTAAATCTAATTAAATCTATTTGTGGGCACATATGTTACATTAATGTGTAGTGCTATCCCTCAGGCTAACCCACTAAAGTGATCAATCAAGTTGGGTTATCGGGTATTTATATATTGTCATGGGCTAAATGTGAGATACAGGTTGTAATTACAATTTGATGAGGCCAAATTGTAAAAGTGCAACACCTATATATATGGGGTTATGGTCCCTAATCTAGGGTTAACACAAGAATTCTCATCTCTTTTACCCCATCTAAAAAGAGATCTAAGGAAGAGAAGAAGCCCTAAGATTAGAAGATCCATCAATCCACTCAAGATCCAAATCATGGATTCGTGTATTGCCCGCACTTATAATGTTTATCTCTTTGGATTAATCATGTTTAAGATCCTTCAGATCTAACAGGAGCCATCCGTGGGGGGAGGCGACGAAGTCGAGGAGAGGTAGGGAGGAGGGGAGGCGGAGGCGGAGGGGACGGAGGGTTCGGTCGAAGGGGGAGTAGCAAAGTGGGGCCAGCGCTTGGTTGTTGAGATCGGGGAAGATGAGAAAGGGGAGGGAAGGGGCCATTGGAGGAGGGCACGGAGAGTAGCGGAGCCGGTGGGATTTTTGGATGGATCGCCATCTTCGGCAGACGGCGGCGAAGCGGAGGTAATCGCGGAGGGGGAGGCGCTCGAGGATGAGCTCTGTGATTGGATCTTGGAGGTCGAGCCATGGAGGGGAAGAGGAAGAGGAGCTTTTTGGAGCCTTGCTCTCTTCGGCCTCTTCCATTGCGATTTCGAACTCGGGTTATGGTCTTCAGGAGGCAAATTTGTGAATCCCTCACAAATCTCTTTCTCGAAGTGGGAATGAAAATTAGTTCCCCATCATCGATGAGGCCGCCTGGGACCCTGTTAGCATTCGAAGGCTGTTTCAATTGAAATTATGCGTCTAATGGCTATTAACAATCACCATGATATAAAATTCTAAGGGTGTGTTTGGCGATTTGACACTAATCCGGTTAAGGTCTTAACCGGGCTAGGATTGAACCGAGTTAAGGTTGGTCCAAAGATAACCTGAATAATGATCCTTTTTTTGAATTAAAAGGAACTAGTCTACGCTTGTATCCAAGTTAGCGGACTCATCCAAGTTAGTAGGTGAGTTGCCAAACAAGCTCTAAGAGACTGTTTGGCAACCATAAAAAATAAGGTTAGGTTTGAACCAAGTCCAATTTTAAAAGAAACTTTGATTGGGAAAAACAAAACCGGTTCAGTTTTTTCTAGGCAAAAAAACCACACTTGAACTCGTCCATTTTCATCTAGCCCTGCTGTGGATCAAATGAGAAACAGTTCTTTTCAAAACTGGATCTGGATCAGTCCTGAATCCCGACCCAGTTTTGAGATGATTGCCAAACTAACCCTAACATAAATATCTCTTTTATGTAAAACAAATTGCCTCAGAAATGAACATCAACATCATCTGTATACTGTGTTGCTTTATTAGTGAGGAGAGCACAAAGCATATATTTCTCCATGAGCTTTGGTTTTTATGAAACTAAATTGCAATGCCAACAGATTCACTAATCATAGGGACGCAACTACGGTTGCTGGAATATGATTACTATGATTAATATCGCATATGCTAATGATTACTCTGGTTTGAGAGAAAGAAAATGGTCTTTAACGACACTCGTAAGCAACTTACTTCTCTTTCAACCCATAACTAGCTGCCGATGGACTTCTGTGTGACTACTTTCCTGTAGGCAGTAGCTTCATACAGCAATTTACTCGATTATAAAAAGACATATGTTAGCGAAGCCAAGCCATAGATTAAATAGATAACTGATCAGAAAATGCAGTTTTATATGAATTTTTGATCTGTTGCAAACAAAATGGGTGAGCATTATACAATTCTTTCTCAAAAAATTTCCTCTCCGCAGATTTGATGGACTGTGATCAAAGAAAAATTAGCTAACGAAAGAGGTATAACGAACCTTGACGCATGCCGGTGCCATCTCAGTGTTTGAGCTCCTGGAAGAGTTGACAAGCTCAAACTTGACCCTTCTCTTTTGCTACCTGATTATGAAAATGACCAATTGCAAGAAACTATATGAAGCTAAAAAATATCATTCAACAGAAGATATTCATAAATTTAGTGATGATAAGGGTCTTTACAGATATAAAAGGAATAATACGTGAAACACTAGATATGTTCAAAGCTTATAATTATTTCCTTTCAAAAATTAAACTTGCAAAGCGTAAAATGCAAAGTTGGAATCAACAATACTGCATACAAAGTTAATAAATAAATAAATAAGTTTTCTTGTGCTGATTGACCAGGTAATATACAAACGAATTAAACGTGTTCACCCTCTTCTCGATCAACCATCACTAGGGCTTAGCAGCAGTAACATAGGATAACACAACTGATACATCATCAAGCTTAATTTCATCCGATGAGATAAACGCCAGCCTCTTGGGCAGCCACAGCAAAGGGAGGCACGCAAGCCATGTCTATTTCGCGCTGGTGAGCAAGTGCAACTATGTTCTGAGGATGCGTTTATAAATATCTTCAGCTCTTCAAGTGGTTAACCATCAGAGACGGTAACTTCCTCTTTGAACTTCAGTACAAACACCAAGTGTGCCGTGTTCAAATAACATCATAACTATAGCAGAACAGAATGTTCCTTCGCAGTCTTCAGCCATAGTTGACCACAGAAAAAAAGCATCAATGCCCTCAGCTGTCAGCTGTACAGAGCTTGAAGATTCGGTCACTTATATGCTTTCAAGCAATAAGGGCAGCATTGTGTCCGCCCGAAATGATTGAATAAAAGATCAAATCAATCACCAATAGAAATGTTTCATTAACATGCTTTAGAGATGCAACAGACTGTTGGAAATTCAACAAGGTATCGGCAACCCGGCCATCGCTAGGCAAATCACCGCGTCCACCAGCATCCACTCGATAAGGATAGTTGAAATCATGCTGTTGTGATCAGGTGACTTGAAAATAGTGGTGGAGCCCTCACGAGAATGCCCTGCAAGTAATTAAAAAAAACAACAAAATAAAATCTGCAACATATTGACGATTCCGATATCTTCTCTTTTATTTGTTGCACACTTGATGTATTTGATTGCATACATGCTCAGTTAGATGTTATAGCTATGAGGGGGGCATTAGTCTGTATGGTTATACCACCGGTCAAATACGACCACAGTCATGTACATATTTCAGGATCGGGACATAAGAATAGTAATATTCCACTTCAAAACTTATGAATTTGTGCATTGATCCACTGATTGACATTATTCTGGTGCATTATACAATAGAGCTGAACCACTAAATATTTTCTCGTCCTCAGCGTTATAAAATCCTTCAAAAGAAATAAGTATAGAGATTAAACATACTACACACAACAACGATTAAGAACTTACTCTATACACACAAGGAAAAATACGAGGAAAAAAATGTGGATGAAAACAAAATGGTCAAAGTATAACTAGAGCTGTATAAGCTTGGAAACAAAAACTATAGTTCATAAGCAACAAGAAAGAAGGATTGGTAGTTCAAGTTCAAAAAGTAGCATCAGAGCAAGGGAATAAGCTAAGGATCAATTCTATCGAATGTCACAGGAATTACATTTAAGAAGCCGAAGGCAATATAAAATGACAATTCTTTTTCCCTGGTAAACCAAAGGTCTTATCCGACTCGCTACTTAAGATTAGAGACTGGGTGTGAACCAGTGCAGGCCATATTTGTCATATTGCATAAGCACTCTTTTGGTAGCTGGATCCGGAATGGGTTGCTCAGAACCAAAGCTCCTAGTCTCCAAGTTAAATGTCACAAACATCCTCCATCGTTCACAGAGAATAGAACCAGTACTGAACCAAAGAAACACCTGAGGTAAATAGATACAGTTGCTTTTGCAACCCACATCTGCCGATAACAAGGATAACGCGCTGTTACCATCAACAAATAGTGCTTGATCACCAATACTTCCCACCCTATCCCACCTATTTCTAGAAATGTCTGCCCTGAACAGACGGAAATCCTCAACGCCGGTGCGGAGACAGTAACCGTGCACAAGCGCAACTATCTCACCATTTAGATCTTGGAACATGATGCCCTCTGGAGCAGCAGAAGGCAGGAGCTGGCCAGTGTCCATCCGTAATAATTGCATCGAAGGCACGGGGACGAAAGGATCGATGACATAAAACGTGGAGCCTTCAAATACATAGTAAAACTTGCCGGCGCAATGGAAAACATCGTTAAGAACAGAGGCAGATGTTAACCCAGGGCGGTCCAGTCTGATCCACTTGTTGTGGTCGGTCAGGCGGCGATGCAGTAAGATTTTTCCATGGGCGATGACAAGGACGGCGCAGTGGGGATCAGCAGGCGGGGCAGAGATGGCACCGCGGTAGCGGTAACGGTAACGTTGTGGGTCGTCGGAAGAGATTGCGTGAAGAGGAGGGAGGAGGATGTGATCGCTGGTGACGGGATTGAAAAGGGAGGGGGTTTCAGCGCTTGGGTATATGTGTCCGGGGAGGAGGAGCATCCAACCGTGGGAGGAGGCAACGAAGGTGTGGCTACGTGGGGATTTGGGGAGGGGGAGGGGGTGGAAAGTTTGGTCGAAAGGGGAGAAGCAATGGGGGAGCGAGGGTCGTGTGTAGAGATCGGTGGCGATGAGGAAGGGGAGGGAAGGGGCCATCGGAGGAGGGGATGGTGAGTGGCGGAGGCGGTGGGCTTTCTGGATCGATCGCCATTTTCGGCAGATGGTGGCGAAGCGGAGGTAGTCGCGGAGGGGGAGGCGCTCGAGGATGAGCTCTGTCAGTGGCTCCAGGAGGTCGAGCCATGGAGGAGAGGGAGAGGAGGGGGAGGAGGGTTTTGGAGCCTCGGTTGCCTTTTGGGCTTGTTCCATTCCGAACTAGGGCTAGGGCTTTTGGGTTAAAATTCGTCGTCTCCCTAGATATCTGAGAAGATATAAATCCCCAAATTCTAGCTGGGTCCTGGGATATTCTCTCTATTAAAGCATACTAGTATTTATCCCGTCGGCTGGACGGGTTAGGCCTCGTTGTTAAATATACTAATATTTGTAAATAAAAATCTAGATTTATTGTCATTTTAAATTATTTAATAAAACTAATTTTGTAAAAGAATCTATGATTAATTCATTTAAAAAAAGATAAGATTATTGTCTCTATATTTCTATAAATGATGTATATGTCAACTATTATTTAGAGATAACTGGCAATAACGCGAGCATAAGATGGAGAAATCATACCAAATCAGGTCTGAAATACCACTGTTTGATTAACATCTATGCGTAAAAGTAAATAACATGCAGATTTGTAGACGTTTCGTGTTTTTCGGAAGGATGTGACATTACACTTGTTATGGAATTTACTTGAAAGCTTTGACATAAATAGTTCAAACTCCAGTCATACTTGTCATCATTACATAAATGTATCTAATAATTATAACTATCCAAAAGTGAAACATTGATATTGCAAAAGATGTACTTAAGAGTTCTTCACCCCACATTGACGGGACCAATAGATGAATATATCAGAACCTTTTATTTATCCTTTGACAACATGGATAACACAAACATTGATATTACCTAGCAACATATCATTTCTTCACCCCACATTGACGGGACCAATAGATGAAACATACTGTTGTTATAAATTTCGTGGAATGAACATTGTGTATAGTGGGTAGATGTAAGTTTGAAGATAGATCTTACTTTTGAATATTTACAATACAAAATATGTGTATTATCTGCTAATATATGAGTTGTTTAGTGAGATAGATGTGGACAATAAATGCAAATTAATATATTTCAATGTCTTGTGGAAGGGTATATATGTCAAGATAAGATGCGTTTGAAATATTTAATAATCAACAGGAGAAAATATTGAAGAAATATATATATACGAAGTTGCAACTAAAGTAATAGATATATCCGTCATATGCAAATTAATTCCATGTTACGTATGGCTTTGTTATGTATGTCTTTGTTATTAAATAGATACATATTTTGAAATTGTCTTGCATTTTATGTAGACATGTTATGTATGGGTTTGTCATAATTATATACATATTTTGATGCATGGTAGAAATATTTATATGGAAATGTATAATTTCTAACAAAGGGTTGTTAATTAATTTCCCTAACAACATTTGAGAATTTATCCTAAAGCGATTAGTCAAATAAATTGCTGTATGGTGGAAACTGGTGTTAATTAAATTGCTTTATTAATTTATTGGATAAATATATATGTAATGAATAATATTGTTCCCATGATTGTTAATTGCAATGCAAATAATCTTACTTTTTTATACACAATTACTTTGGGAATGTATAAAAGGTTGGGTAGTTTATATTTGAGAGAGGTCAGAGTCTAAATTATAAAATTACAAATATACAATTGCCATAGATACAGTTGTCTCCTTTCTGTTTTGGGCTAGGGCCACGTGATTTCAAATGACAAACACGTGGCAAAGTGGTGCGGAGGAAATTTTTTATATATAGGAGGTTTCTAAGAGATTTCGGCCAGGCCAAAAGATATTTCTGCGGTCTTCTTCTTCGAAGATATCGCGCCTTTCTGTGTGTTGTTGTCCTTCAAAGGTAAGATATTATATTGCTGTGATGTTGTTCATATATGAATTTTAGTTTGGTTTTCAGAGGAATTTCCTTTGGTGTAGGTTTTGCACAAATTATTTCTCAATGTAGCAGATTAAATGTTCTGCAGTGTTATAAATTTCAATCTCTCATGTATTGATTAAAGATTGTAACTTTCTTAAAAAAATTTAAATGTACAGATCTATTTAAATGTTTGAATTTCTAAAGATTTCTTACTTTTATTTCGCAAGTATTGGCATGAGTAGCGGTGGAAGAAATTCAGCCGGACTATCAGGTTCAAAGAAGGTATCATGTGACACTTATCTAAATGCAAAATCAGTTAATTATGTGCATAAATTTGATGATATTTTTATTTTGTAGCATGAGATGATAATCATTAATAGTTCTTCCTCAGAAGATTTTGACTATTACTTATTGTGAAGATCCAAACTGGACTGTGCAAGAAAATATTGATTTCTATTATCATGCACTTGTAGTTGGACAAATATCAATCGGTGGTGGAAACGGTTTTTATAAATGTCCATTATGCGATCTGAAAGGAAAGAAATTTACAAAGTTAAGATTTAGACAACATGCCAATGGAGTTGTTGCTTCCCCGGGAAACAATCGCACTTTAGCTGATATTGGTGGTCACCTAGGAATTTTGCAATATCATGATGAACAATGAAGTTGCGGGAAGGAAGTATTGATAAATTTAGCTCTCTCTCTCTATCTCTCTCTCTTTATGTTCGCTGTCTTAGTTATTAGCTGTTTAGAGTTTAAGTAAGTTGTTTGTAACTGGTAGTTTTTCTTCAGAACTTTCTCTTGTGGTTAATCATGTAGTTTAGAAAATGATCAGTGGATGTTTGTGGCTGTAGTTGTCATGTTTTAATGTTTGATTACTTAGCCTAAGTCAAATTTTCATGTTTTTATGTTTAATTACTTTGACTAATGTAACTTGTTCTTGGTTATGTTCTTGAAATATTATTATGTTTAATATATATTGTTATTGCAATTGTTTATGTTCTTGAATTATTGTGAGACATTTGAAAATTATGTATGGAAATTATTGTTTTGTAATCATATTTGTTCACAGCATTGTACTACAGAATATATATTTGTTGTTGGTTATGTTGCTATCCTTTAACCGAAAATGTTTAAGATAAGCATGGATTAAGTCAAGGTAAGTATATTAATGAGGTTGAATTATTGGGTTAGTTGTGTATTTGATAATGTAGAATAGAATTAGAAATATTTTTATTATTTTTGGTGCTGGAAACATATATTGGAAGAAATGCAACGTATTTAATAAGGATGGGTGGGGATTAAATGCAAACTAAGTAATGGAAGATGAGTAGGCAGGCATTTGGCACACCATAAATTGGAATCATAAAAGCTTACAAGTGTTTAAACAAAGAAATTCTGCTAGCACATCAAAGAACATTAAAGGATTGACTTACATATGGCTTTTACTTCTTCTTCTATCTATGAAGCAAGAGAGAGGAAAGAACTTCTGGTGAGAGTTGAAATGACAGGTGGTACACAATAAATGGGTCAATTTTAGAAAGTTTTAAAATCTACTTTTGGCGGCATACAGCTTCAAGCAGCCGAAATTTTTTTTGAATTTGAAATTAAGATAATATTAAAATATTGGGGAATTTATTAGGAGGAGACATGAGCATTGAATGCTTAGTATACATAGCAGCTATCTCTCTCTCCCCCATTGCGTGAGTGTTTAGAGAGCAAAAATTTTCAGAGGGACCCGCAGTTTGGAATTGAATGTAAGGATTGTGTGTAGCTGCTGGCAGCAAGTGGGGCCCAGGAAAATTACTGTATAATGAACAGTACTCCTTGAGGTTGGCCTTTAGTTATACTAGTATTTAGCCCGTGCGATGCACGGCTTAGTGATATTGAAAACGCATACTATATACCCTTTAAATTTAATTTTTTTCGTATATTACGTAGCCATTAGTGTTGCTGTTTACGCATATTACTTACCCCTTTGTTTGTTGCTTTTGTCGATTTGTTTTATGTTATTACTTATTTAATTTCATTAAATTGTTATTAAAACTTAAAAGTTTTAATAATTATTAAAATCTTCAATTTATTTAATAAATTGTCATTTAAAAATTTCATATATTTAGACATGTTTAAAGTATAAAGCACTAATTAAAATTTTCTTTAATAACAACATAATTTATCTAACATTTTAAAAATTCAACTTTAATAAATATATTTAAGCAAAAGTTGAATTAACATACGATACTTAATATTATTAAAAATTTGGAACTTTGGTTATCTAATTATTAATGCTCCTGATTTTGTTTCACTACACAATTACCAAATCTGAAATGGAGGGAGTAATATGAAAAAGTGTCTAAAATAGCCTTACACGTGTTATTGCCGAAGATTGTGTTCAGCCACGTGTCTTAAAATGTAATACACTTGCTATATCTGTTATTTCCTAAAACTCTCTCCTTTTGATTTATTGAAATTCTCCTGATCCCTCCTGAATCTTCCCAATCTCCGCCTCTTTCGGCCGTCTACGCCGGTCAAGTCTTCCCAAATATTCCCAACCTCCAACTCTAAGAGCACTCAGGTTTAAATTGTTTAGCTTTTATGTATAAATATTCCTTTGTCCTATCGTTGTAGCTGAACTTTTATTAAATTTTTATTAAATTTTCGTAATATCTAAAAGAACTTGAAGCTTTGATTTTTGCATATAGTTACATTAGTTTTAAGTACTTATTTTTGGCCGTTTAATAATCACTTTACGATTTCACCTTTTTTCATGATAACTCTCTGATTTTTGACTTTTGAAAATTGATAATGAAGTGTGTTGGAGATATCCCTTTTTAATTAACATTTTTCCTGATCATTGCCACTGTAAATTGTTGAAAATTGGTTACGAAGTGTGTCGGAGATATCCTTTTTTTTTTGCATGATATGTAATTTTCCCTATATTGATTTCACTTCTGTAAATTGTTGAAATAGATGTTTAAGAATATATAAGATTATTTGAAACAGTTAAATTAATTTTTAGAAGATTTATTTAATATTATATACTATTTAGCGTTAAGAATTAATTTATCTCCATTTGTTCTAAAAATACCTATATAAGGAATTCTCAAATAATTTCAAATTTTGATAAAAGATGCCAGATATAAAATAGGCCAAATATTATGTAGCCTAAGATCCGTGTTTTGACATACCTTATCCCTCAAAACTCTTGCTGTAGTTTGTTCTCTTGACTTATATGCAGAGATTGATATGAGAAAATTAAGAAACATCTTATTTTTGGTGCTGGAAACATATATTGGAAGAAATGCAACGTATTTAATAAGGATGGGTGGGGATTAAATGCAAACTAAGTAATGGAAGATGAGTAGGCAGGCATTTGGCACACCATAAATTGGAATCATAAAAGCTTACAAGTGTTAAACAAAGAAATTCTGCTAGAACATCAAAGAACATTAAAGGATTGACTTACATATGGCTTTTACTTCTTCTTCTATCTATGAAGCAAGAGAGAGGAAAGAACTTCTGGTGAGAGTTGAAATGACAGGTGGTACACAATAAATGGGTCAATTTTAGAAAGTTTTAAAATCTACTTTTGGCGGCATACAGCTTCAAGAAGCTGAAATTTTTTTTGAATTTGAAATTAAGATAATATTAAAATATTGGGGAATTTATTAGGAGGAGACATAAGCATTGAATGCTTAGTATACATAGCAGCTATCTCTCTCTCCCCAATTGCGTGAGTGTTAGAGAGCAAAAATTTTCAGAGGGACCCGCAGTTTGGAATTGAATGTAAGGATTGTGTGTAGCTGCTTGCAGCAAGTGGGGCCCAGGAAAATTACTGTATAATGAACAGTAGTCCTTGATGTTGGCCTTTAGTTATACTAGTATTTAGCCCGTGCGATGCACGGCTTAGTGATATTGAAAACGCATACTATATACCCTTTAAATTTAATTTTTTCGTATATTACGTAGCCATTAGTGTTCTTTGTTTACGCATATTACTTACCCCTTTGTTTGTTGCTTTTGTCGATTTGTTTTATGTTATTACTTATTTAATTTCATTAAATTGTTATTAAAACTTAAAAGTTTTAATAATTATTAAAATCTTCAATTTATTTAATAAATTGTCATTTAAAAATTTCATATATTTAGACATGTTTAAAGTATAAAGCACTAATTAAAATTTTCTTTAATAACAACATAATTTATCTAACATTTTAAAAATTCAACTTTAATAAATATATTTAAGCAAAAGTTGAATTAACATACGATACTTAATATTATTAAAAATTTGGAACTTTGGTTATCTAATTATTAATGCTCCTGATTTTGTTTCACTACACAATTACCAAATCTGAAATGGAGGGAGTAATATGAAAAAGTGTCTAAAAGCCTTACACGTGTTATTGCCGAAGATTGTGTTCAGCCACGTGTCTTAAAATGTAATACACTTGCTATATCTGTTATTTCCTAAAACTCTCTCCTTTTGATTTATTGAAATTCTCCTGATCCCTCCTGAATCTTCCCAATCTCCGCCTCTTTCGGCCGTCTACGCCGGTCAAGTCTTCCCAAATATTCCCAACCTCCAACTCTAAGAGCACTCAGGTTTAAATTGTTTAGCTTTTATGTATAAATATTCCTTTGTCCTATCGTTGTAGCTGAACTTTTATTAAATTTTTATTAAATTTTCGTAATATCTAAAAGAACTTGAAGCTTTGATTTTTGCATATAGTTACATTAGTTTTAAGTACTTATTTTTGGCCGTTTAATAATCACTTTACGATTTCACCTTTTTTTCATGATAACTCTCTGATTTTTGACTTTTGAAAATTGATAATGAAGTGTGTTGGAGATATCCTTTTTTAATTAACATTTTTCCTGATCATTGCCACTGTAAATTGTTGAAAATTGGTTACGAAGTGTGTCGGAGATATCCTTTTTTTTTTGCATGATATGTAATTTTCCCTATATTGATTTCACTTCTGTAAATTGTTGAAATAGATGTTTAAGAATATATAAGATTATTTGAAACAGTTAAATTAATTTTAGAAGATTTATTTAATATTATATACTATTTAGCGTTAAGAATTAATTTATCTCCATTTGTTCTAAAAATACCTATATAAGGAATTCTCAAATAATTTCAAATTTTGATAAAAGATGCCAGATATAAAATAGGCCAAATATTATGTAGCCTAAGATCCGTGTTTTGACATACCTTATCCCTCAAAACTCTTGCTGTAGTTTGTTCTCTTGACTTATATGCAGAGATTGATATGAGAAAATTAAGAAACATCTTATTTTGGAAAATTGGGAATTGAAATATAAGCACATGCTGGATAGTGTCATTCTATTAGTAGCATGAACACAATCTAGTTTTCTTCACCCGCTACTACTTCTAAACAGTTGGTCGTTTCTCTGAAATAAGAAAAAAAGTACCGGTTGATTTTCGTAATACCTGAATGAACTTGAAGTTTTGTTTTTTGCATATAGTTACATTAGTTTTAAGTTCTTATTTTGGTCCATTTCATAATCGATCACTTTACGATTTTACAGTTTTATATTTTGCATAATAACTCTCTGATTTATTTACTATTGAAAATTGGTTGTGAAGTGTGTTGGAGATATGCACATGCAAAATAACGTTTTACTATGTATTAACGACATTGTTAAAATTGAGTAGTAATTAACACTGAAACTTCAGATCATAGCTACAAAATATAATGACTGCATTTCTCTTACAATGTAAACAGACACATCAGTACATAGCAAGTAACATCCAGTACAAAGACACGTTAGTACATAGCAAGTAACATCCAGTACAAAATACATGCATAATGCAATTATAGAGTCTACAGATTAAGATAAGTTTCTTAGTGACTATGTCTTGCTATATAGCTTACACAAATAGCTAAATAAAGCCCTATTTCAAAAGTGATATTTCTTTTCTACCTATTCCTTCTCAGTTTTCTTTCCCTCCAAGTCTGGACATCCTCTTCCTTTTGTTATCTGTAAGCATAGAATTTAACTTGTATCATTGATTAACATTGTTATTGATCAATAATAACCTTGCACAATCAGTACCACAGTTTTGTTGTTGAATATACCTTCTGAAATCTTTACTGTTTGGATATTACAGTTATCAGCCTCCTCATCAAGTCCTATCATTCTGAGTGGAGCACATTTAAAATCCTTTTCAACTTTGGGTGTCAAGACACTGTTAGTCATTGGAGTAAAGACTGGTTTGACAACTGCAATTGGCGTTGGAGTTGGCGGTGGACATTCTTCATTTTCATTGATCTGTGGAAGTTGTTGAGAATCCTGATATAGTGAAGTATATGAAGTATTATTCACTGCATATTATAAAATGATTGAAGCATATGAAGATCACCTCAATTATTATCATCGTGTCGTCTAGTTTCTCATCAGTTGAAATTTGTTCTATGAGTTTAGTAACTGTGAACCCCTCATTACCTGTGTTATAAATCAGCATTAATTCATGCAAAACTATAAAGTAATATATAGAATGATAGTTAAAATAAAAATCAAATATGTCATGATAATCTAGAATGATTATGATTACCTCCAGCATAATTGTACTTTGTCAACTTGATTTGTACTTTTATAACTTTTCCTATAATTGTCCTTAGAATATCTGGAAATACCTCTCGTCCATTCTCCTGTATTTATATAATCAGTTATTTTTGGAGTCTCGATTAATAAGAACGTTTGAATTGCAATTTATATAACTATTTATTAATTTATTTACCTTGTGTAGAGTTTTGACGACTTCTTGAGCAGACACCATAACTAAACTTTCAACTTCCTTGCGAATATAACAAAAGTGCTTATCGCTGAAGAATCTTGTACCTCAACTGTTAATCTATATCTGTTTATGTTATTGACAAATATTTTAGATAATTATCAGAAAATAGTCTCTTTTGTTAAAAGTGATAAGAGCTTAAATACCTGAGTTCTGCCATGACTTCTTTGTCGCATTGTCTGCACCAAAAATACTTGCAGATGGTAATGCTTTCTTAAAACAGAAAGGACATCCTGTGTATCGCCATTTTGATTATCATCTATGCCAATAATTTTGACTTCACATATGAAATGGAAATCCTGGAAAGATATTTCACCGATCATTAGTATTATTACGTGTAGCTGAATATTTTGATGTAATATGTGACTTACTTCTTCAGTTTCAGGATCTTCAAAGTAAATTAACTCATTTAAAGTGGCAGTTGGAATTTTTAACAGCTTCGTTTGGCTTGGTTTCATGTCTAATGGCGTGGCAACAATTTGCAGCTGTGCTTCAGAATCCGGTATGTTCCTGTTTGGTAAAGTATATATGAAAAGTTTATGTAACACCACATGATGCTGGAATATGCTAAGAAATGAATTATAGAAAATTTAAATTTGAGTTAATTTTTAAATTAAAATGTTATACAAATGTATTATATTGAAAGAAATTACCTTTGAGAGAGTTCCAAGCTCCTGGATTCTTGAATGTTGATGTATACCTTGGATCCTGTTGTTGATGATGCTGAGTATTGCCCTGTTGTAGTAAAATCATTTATAGGTTATTATCATACTTTATTTTGGAAACTGTACAGTATGAATATCGTTGATATGTACGCATGTACCTCGGAAAGAGCTAACAAATATTAGCTTACTATCATCACCATATTGTTTGGATTCTCACTTTGAAGTTGATTCTGTAGATTTATGGCTAGTTGATTCCACAATGTCACGTTGAACTCATCGTTGCTAAATTTTAAGATTGGATTGTTTCATAAGTAGTCATTCTAACATAATCTTAGAAATTATTTGTAAGCAAAATCCTAACCTTTCATCGATCAATTTCAGTTGCCTTCTAGTGGTAAGTTTTCCTCAATTTGTTGGTAGTTCTAATGGATAGATCTCCTTCACAATTCCAATAATGTCTGCTCTAAAAAGAAATATTCATATTCTAATAGTAATAATTGTTAAATTTAGTAGAAATCAAAAGAAAGAATAACCTGTCAAGTATGTCCTGCTGGTGCTTAAACCTGGTAGTTTGTTAAAGGCGGTGTATTCAAATTTGTACTTAGCAATTTTGACATCATCCTCATGGAGAACCTTAATCTGAGTTTGTCTACAGAAACAGACTGCATATTTGTTTCTAGTAATCCTGTAGTCGCCATAAGAATTAATGACGAAACTTGGAGATAACATGTATGCGACCTTCTTCTAGCATAGGTTTAAGTCTTGACATTTCAGTTGTTTTAATGCTACCCTGTATAAGTGTATCCTGCAAAACATCACAGACATTTAATAAAACACTGGTTAGAAAATGATAATGAAATCATATTAAGTCAAAATTATAAGAGTGTAATTTAACTATTCATACATCTTCGTCCAAAGTGCGAGCTGTAGTCCATAATGTTGTCCTGCTTTGACATTAATATTCTCCCACAGACTTGTTAATCGCACCTTGACAATTGCAGATGAATCTCTAGTATTGAGGTCCCTCAATGCGGTGTAAACTGAAACAGTCATGGCGTCTATCTCGGATCTGCATTGCAAGGTTGTATCTCACATAATGTTATATTTTTTATAATAACTACAACATTGCATTAAGTAACAATTTGCAGAAAAAGATATTTATTTCAGCAATGAAACATACATTATTTAGGTAATGATCATGTCTTGCAGTTGATATGACAAAATGCATATAATTTTAAATAAGAGACAAAGAATCATTACTGGACAAAACCGTCACAGATGTCTCGATATTTATTGTTCTTTAAGAACTTAATGCATGATAAGTTTTGGATTTATAATTATACTGATGTTAGATTAAGGACAAAATCCGATTAAATACATGTAATCAGATTGTTGAAAATTTCTTTGTAAACTACATTGTCAGTAATATCATTACTGTTTTTATCATCTTTGACTATGAGAATTTTAAGACCTCCAGCAGATGTTACTCTTGAAACCGCTACATATAATTGGCCATGTGTGAAACATGGTTGTGGCAAATATATACCAACATTTTCTAGTGTTTGTCCCTGAGACTTGTTGATTGACATAGCAAAGCATGGCCTAATTGGTAGTTGTCTACGTCTCATGTGAAATGGCCACTTAGAATCAGTATTTGTACTTATCATCCTCGAAATAAAATGCTTCGATCCAATATTGCTACCACTTATGATCCGTGCTTCTATTACCCATTTTAGAAGTTGAGTGACAATGAGCCTTGTTCCATTACAGAGACCTTGTGTTGGGTTTAGGTTTCGAAGAAGCATTATCGGAATTCCTACTTTGAGTTTGATCTCATGGTTTGGCATGCCGGGAAATGATAAAGAATTTAAGAACTCAACAGGAAATAGGCTTTCATTATCTTGCAGGTTTGGAGATGTTTTGCATATTGCATCTGAGCTGAGATATGATGTATATTCTCCACTTATTTTTTGCATGATTACATCATTTATAATATCGACCGTTTCATTTCTAGGTGTTAGAATTGCCCTCTCCTCTAAATAACTTCCATCATTGTACTTGTGCTGAATATCAGGATATGTTGATTCAATGATATCCTCAAGTGTATTAGCATTTGTCTTAATTAAAAGCTCGTTTGGGATGTAAATTTTACAATCATCTACTTCATTCCTAGATTCAATGCGATAACAATTTCCATTTTCGACATCCAAAACCCATTTGCTAAACTCGGAAGGGCTCATGTAGTCCTCATTGGTTGTTTGAGTTTGGATTCTCATGTTCCTAGTAAGGGTGAAAACTTTGCAATGATGCCATAGATAAGAACGACTGATGCAAGAGTGTATGATATCATGTTTACTCCCTTGCGGAATAACCGGTAAAATCTGTCTAAAATCTCCGCCAAGAACCACAGTCAGGCCCCCGAATGGCTTTTCTGATAATATATGGTTGTCTTTACCAAGTATATCTCAAAAACTTCGATCGACAGCTTCAAATGCAAATCTGTGCATCATTGGAGCTTCAGCCCAGATCACCAAAGAAGTTTGCTTTATTAAATTAGCTTCAGAACTCCCTTGCTTGATTCCACATGTTGAGTTTGCATTTAGTTTGATTGGAATCTTGAATCTTGAATGTGCTGTTCTCCCATGTGGCAGTAGAATTGCCGCAATACCGGAGGATGCAACAGCTAATACAATTTTCCCCTCAGATCTTAATTTTGTGATGATACATTTCCAGACATAGGTTTTTCCAGTTCCACCATGTCCATATAAAAAATATAAACCACCTGTTTTGTTTTGTGCAGACTGTGTCACCGTATCATATACAACTCTTTGTTCATCATTCAGACCTTGAAAGTATCTCTCATGTTCTTTCTTCAGCTCTTCTCTATTGAAATTTAGTTCCTCACTTATAATTCGATCCTTACATTGGTTCATCAGATTTGAGTTAGGTAAAGGCATTCCATGATATTTGCTCAGACATTGTCCATTTTGGAGTAGCAAATATTGGATGTCAGATAAAGTATAGCTTTGGAGATGTTCGTCAGACATAGTTAAGGTTGGCATTTGTAACAATTCTCGTTGCTTCTCAAGAATACCTTCTGCTAGACACTTCCAATTATCCGCCATAGTTTTTGGATTGATCACTTCACAAAATAAAAGTAGTTGTGCAAATAGGTGTCTCATTTGTTGTCCTGAACAGTAAAAGGACGCCTCATCAATGACATGCTGCCATTCGTTGTCATCATCTAATAATCGCAATGCAGCACATGTGTCTTTGAAAGACTCATATAAAATGCCATCATATGTTCGGATATCATCAAATGACATAGCACCTTTCACAACGTTAAGAAGTAGGCGAAGATAGAACCTTTCACCACATGACGGATGAGCATATACAATACGCCCTACACTGAACCCTTTTTCCCTTCGCTTCCATCTTTTCTCATCACTTTTCCAAACAAATTTCGATGGATATTCAGAATATGTTAGAGTTCTACCTTCAGGAAAGTGTTTGTTAGCTTCCATCCAGCCCTTAAATTTTGTTTGCTTTGAATCTATGTCATTCAATATATCATGCAAGTTATCAGTATCTTTGAATACTATTGACTGTTGCTCTGGTAGGTGAAAAGGAAGCCTTTCAACTGCTGGATAGCGATAGTGGATATCAAATCCATAAATTCGCCATACTGCTTCTGGAGCAGATAGATATCTACAATCCAAATAGTATTGTATTTCATCCAGTTTTCTAGTCTCGATCGAAGTTTGTGAATTATCTTTGCTCTTTTGAAGCGATACTGAAACATAATCATTACCTTTGGTGATATATTTGAATAAATATTTGATTGATCGCCCACGATTGCACCATTCCACATTGATGTGTGCTTGGTACTTGACAATGAGATCACGGTTATAAGGAACGACATAACTATTGTCCAACTGGACTCCATTTCTCTCTACAAAATTATTATCATTAGCTCTCCTATGATATATTGGAAATCCAACCTCATCAATTATTGTTTCAGCTGCGTAGTTTTTGGGAAACCGCTTTCGGCAACGATTATCTTTCATACAAACTGCATTTGTTGATGCTGTACCGCAAGGTCCATGCATCATAAATTGCGCAACAGCAGCATAGCCATATGGATCTACATTCTGATCTGGAATTTCAGCACTAATAATTTTATTAATGCTTGCAGGAGTTGGAAATTTGTTAGCTGGATGTAGCCAGAGAAGGATGTGGGCATGGGGCAGTCCTCTTTTCTGGAACTCTATTGTGTATACCACTGTCATGAGAGAAGAACGTGAAGGTTAGTAAATAAAATTTTATATAAACAATACTTCATACAAATCAATTGTTATTATAAATATAAACAATTGTTTACAATTCGGTTGTAGTTTGACAGCATAATTCAACAAAACTGTACAACAATATAAGTTAAACAATCACCAAAAAATCTTATCATTACTAAATTTAATGTCAAATAATACTAAACTTCTCATTCTATTGCCGATATAGATATAGAGTTATATAAGTAATCAATTATTTTATTTTGGTTTGAAATGCCACATTCTATTGCGGATATAGATATTGATTTTTATAAGTAATAAGTTAAATTTAACAACTGTACAAAATTTAAAATTAAATAGGCATTTTATTTAGTCTTATTTGGATGAAAAATGCCTCAGAGAAAAATATTAATTTTATGGTACTGGCAACATCATCTATCATTTGAGCAGCATATATATATATATATATATATATATATAGAACTTTTTTGTCAAAACTTTTCGTACTCTTGAAAGATACCTCTCTCATTTTAATAAAATCCCCGTGACCCTCTCCTCTCCCCAATTTTTCTCCTTCTCCGTGACCCTCTCTCCTCTCCCCAAACCCTCCTCCCTCTCCTCTCCCAAACCCTCCTCCCTCTCCTCTCCCAAACCCTCCTCCCTCTCCTCTCCCAAACCCTCCTCCCTCTCCTCTCCCAAACCCTCCTCCCTCTCCTCTCCCAAACCCTCCTCCCTCTCCTCTCCCAAACCCTCCTCCCTCTCCTCTCCCAAACCCTCCTCCCTCTCCTCTCCCAAACCCTCCTCCCTCTCCTCTCCCAAACCCTCCTCCCTCTCCTCTCCCAAACCCTCCTCCCTCTCCTCTCCCAAACCCTCCTCCCTCTCCTCTCCCAAACCCTCCTCCCTCCTTCCATTCCTCTCATTCCATGTTAATCCATGCCCATTGACTTCCAGTTTGATCTTTTAAGTCTTTTCTTGAACATTGCCTTTTATTTACTTTTCATTTTTTTTCATTTTTAATTCTGATGGCATTTTTGTTTCTAAATATAAATCTATATTTTTTGTAAATATAAATTCTGCATATTGATGTTGATTTGTAGAATCCTGAATATAAATGTATTTTTGTTTCTAAAGGCTTATTTACATCAATCCAATGGATACTGAAGACGGTTGCTCCCATGTTGTTGATGAACAAATCTCTCAGTTAGGTAACCTAGTTGTGCCAATTGTTGATGAGCACCTAAAACCGAAAATAGGAATGACTTTCGGCAATTTAGAAGATGCTGAAAAATTCTACAAAAATTATGGAAAGGCCGGAGGTTTTGATATCCGTAATAGCACAACAAATTATGGGAAGGATAGAGAGTTAATTTGCAAAAGTTATGTTTGTTCGAAAGAAGGAGTGTTAAAGAGCAAATCGTTGGATATTCGACGATGTGGTACAATGAGAACAAATTGTAAGGCCTTGATTCGCTTGAAATTAGACAAAAACATTGGCATATGGAGTGTCTACAAGTTCGTGGAAGAACATAATCATACAATTACTTCACCGAGTAGAGCACATTTTCTAAGGGGAACCGTGAGGTAACAAGTCGCGAAGAAGACATTGATAAAGCAGTTTGGAGAGGTGAACATTCCAACAAATAAGCAAATGGCCTTCTTTGAAAACTCTAGTGGAGGTTTTCATAGAATTGGATGTATTGAGACCGATGTGAGAAATTATGAAAGAGATTTGAGAGAGGAGAGGCGCGGTCATGATGCACAAATGATGTTGGATCATTTCAAGTCGGAACAAGAGAAGAATCCTTCATTTTATTATGTTTATGAAGTTGATGAAGAGAAGCTTAACTCATTGTTTTTGGCGGATGGCATTGCTAGAATGAATTTTCAACACTTTGGCGATGTTGTCTCCTTCGATGCCACGCATAACACAAATCAATATGGCTTGGTATTTGTGCCGTTTGTAGGCATAAATCACCATTGGCAAAGTGTTTTTTTAGGATGTGGCTTTATCCCAAACGAAGAGAAATCTTTCGTATGGTTGTTTAACAAATGGGTTGAAGCTATGGGTCATCCTCCTTCGGGCATGATTACAGATCAATGTCTTGGCATATGCAAGGCAATTGAAATAGTTTTTCCAGAAATTCGGCACAGGTTTTGCATTTGGCATATCTTGGACAAAGTCCCGGAAAAGTTGGGCAAACTGGCTTATAGATCGGAATTTATGAAATCTTTCAAAGAAAATATTTGGGACTCCGAGACTGCTAGCTCTTTTGAAGAGAATTGGGTTTCAATTCTTAAGAAAAATGGATTGGAAATGCATGATTGGTTAAAGGATATCTATGAAATTCGTGAAAAATGGGCTCCGATTTATCATAAACAACATTTTTGGGCCGGAATGTCTAGCAGTCAAAGAAGTGAAGGGATGAATGCATTGCTTAAAATGCACGTATCAAGGAAAAATTCACTTCATGAATTCGTGACCATCTTTCAAAGGGTCTTGGCGAGGCAAAGAGAGGGGGAGCTTAAAGAAGATCATTGCACAGTGGAGAAAAAGCCAAAATTGAAGACTTTGTGGTCAATGGAAAAACAAATGGCCCAAATCTACACGAAAAAAATCTTTTATATTTTTCAAGAAGAGCTTAACTCTAGCTTAATGTATAACATTGAGTTGGTAAAAGAAAATGAAATAGAAAGTACTTTCAAATTGAATTTTTGTGGTCATGATGAAAGATTGAGACATATTATATATTGCAAGACAACTAACATGGTCCATTGTTCGTGTCTCATGTTTGAATTCAAGGGCATTCCATGCCGACATATCTTGGCATATCTTAAAATTACCAATCATAGTGAGTTACCGGAGCAATATATTCTAAGAAGATGGTGCCGAAATGTCAGAAAAAGGGTTGTTCTTAGAGATGGTAATATTATTGGAGATAATGCCACAATTAATTTTGCTTCTCGTTTTAGTGAACTAAATTGCTTAGCTAATGAAATGGTCGAAGAGGGGCTATCTTCTAATGATGCATATGAATTAATGCGTGAAATGATGATGGATGCTATTAATAATGTACAACGTTTGAAACTCATCAATGATGAAGAAATTGGACAAGGTGTGGAAGGAGATTATATGAATGCGGAGTGTTCTCAAGATATAGTTCATGAACCAAGTCAAGCAAGAACAAAAGGAAGGCCTAAAGGGAAGAGGTTAAAGCCATTGAGAGAGATCCGCAAATGTCGGCCTAGGAAATGCAATTTGTGTGGAAAGCGAGGAGAAAATCATGATAGTAGAAATTGCCCTCTAAGGTTATCAAGGTAGTGCATCATTTGTTTTAGTAATACTAATGCTATTATTTTTTAAAACTTATTTTAAGTTGGTGCAATAATCTTTAATATGTCTTGCTATTTTGAAATTTTTTTTAGTGATTCAATGGAACAAGATAATATTGATGAAGCCACTGAAGATTTAGAAGATTCCTTTGATGAAGGTAAAGGTTAATACATCTGAATAACTTCGTACATTGCCATTTTTAATATAATGTGATTTTTTAAATGTGATGAAGCACTTTGTTTATTGATTTTTTTAATACAGATGAAGTTCTCACTATTGCGTGAAGTTTGATCAAGGTTGGCGGAACAAATCATACCACTATTGGTGAGACCAGTTCTATATTTCGTATCTGTTTCAACTTGTTCTTATGTTCTGTTCATTTTGATATTCAATTTGTTAAAGAAAGATTGAAACTTGTTCTTATGTTCTTTTGTTCTGTTTCCTATCTGTTTCAACTTGTTCGTATATTCAATTTTTTTTAAAATGTGAATTTCCCTTGTCAACAGGAAAATCGGGATGAAGCCATGGCGACTACATCACCAAGGTGAAGCGATTCTTTGGAAGAAGTCGCCACGCAAATTGAACTCAGTAGTTTTAAAATGTGAAAGTATTATTATTTACCTCTTTGCGATAGCGATTTGGGGATTGATTTCAGATTTGAATGGTTTGAGGGATTGATATCAAAATATTGAAGATTTTAGGGACTAATATGGAACTAATCCTTTGTTTATTGATGCATTTTGATAATTTGTCCCCATCATTGGTGTAATTATTGTTTACATAACTATTATTGAGGCTTGTTCTGTTATCTTAGACTCATAAGAAGTTATTCATGGGTATAAATATGTATCATCACGGTACTATATATGGGCGGAGAATCCAATCCGATGCAGATAAACCAGTAATTTTGTGTTGGCATTCGAAGGGTCTGTTCCTAATCCAAGTTGGATTGGATTTGAGATTCTTGGTTGGCTTTTACGTTGGGTAAAAGTATTAATGTATTCTTTTGATTTATGTTTGCATCTTGAGCCTGTATATGAAGATGGAGGAACTTAAAACCTCACAGGTTATGGGAGTTAATTCTCAAAGATTGCTGATGAATTTTAAATGGTGTTAATGTCGAGAGGTACAATGGAATACCATGAGAAAGACTCAGTTGGTTCAATTTATCTTATGTTGTGTGTGTCTATGGTGAGAGCCCTTGTTAATCTTTGGTGATTGTTAAAATTCAAAGTTCGTCTATTGATTGACTCATAAGCCCTTGTGATGTAGTAACAGTGCACAAATGGAGTAATTCGGGGATTTGAGGCTGATTGAATATTGTCAACATAAGCACATCACCATCAAGGAAGTAAACATGGTTCTTCACATGATATCCATGGTGCCCTGTTTAAATTTTCCACGGCGTGACGTATAATGGGGAATCAAGCTCATAATCTCCCGATTCCAACACCATAAATATAGCTAATCACACATTATGTCTACTCTTGTGAACCCGATCAGCATTTGCCGTTACCAAGTTAAGTCGATCGTGCTTATTTTAATTAATTCCCTGTAAATCACATGCATCACCTCTCTGTTTACTCTAATCAAGTAATACTCTGTTTTCCAATCATCCAGGATTAAAAACATGCATCATTCTCAAAATGTATGCTAGCTTTAAAGAATGTAGGCATATTTAATACTTCATTTGTTGTTGTTGGTGTCCACCTACTAGCAGCCGTCATGTCTTTTGGGTGTTGTGTTTTTTTTTTCCTGGTGTTGGATCATGCATCTCTCAGCTGCATCTTCTAGCAATTCTGGATTACATTAGCAATCAACCGAACGATAGCAATCTTAAGTAGAAAACACTTCCCCACTTCCTGCATGAGCGCCAACTTAAGGTTACCTCATTCAACAACTTATCTAAAGTTAATTAACATAAAGTCCATTGCATGAGCGCTTCTTTATGATTACATTTGTATGCCAACTTCCTGCATACTCAGGCAAGAGAAACATATACAAATCCAAGGCTAATGATCAAAGTCTCTGTCAAATACAAATCTTACTCAACCAATAATACATTCTTACACCCTACTTAGCACAAACCCAATAAAAATACCAAATACAAATCCAAGAAAAATACCAAATAAAAGAACAAATACAACAAGCTTCAACAAATCCATAATATCAATCTCAATCTTTCTCTTTTCCCGCACTTCTCCACTTGACACGGCTCTTGAAACTTGCGGCATCACGCTCGACCGCTTCGTCTGAACAACCTCTGCCTTTGAACCTTCAAACTCCTCTTCATCAGACACCCATTTGAAGAATCCACAGTTACTTACTTTCCAATTAGCGCATCCCAAAAATAATCGACCAGGGTTCGTCTTAGTTCCAGATCTGGAGAGTATAGCCCTCCTCCCACAATGGCACAACAGCCCATGACGAGTGCTTGAAGATGACTCCATGATCCGCGTCTATAGATACAGAAGTTTGCACATTTTGAACACAGAAAATGGCAAAATTACACTAAAACCGAACATTCTCATTCTCTTTTACCTCATGCCCATTGTATCATTATCATCTATCATAAAAGTTTCGGCGATCATAGACTAAAGACCAACTCAAAAGACCTCTAAAATAAGTAACAGGGGAGCAAATAAGTTCACAACTAAAATAAATTCACAAGCCACAAATTTTTGATTTCACCGAAAATTAAGCGCATAACCAAACACAACAATTGATAGTATCGGATCATTTTAAAATCACACAATTGTATTTTCTTGATCCCAAAACCCATAAATATCAACTCAAACTTAAAAGATCAAACTCGAGTTGGTGGTGAGGGATTGAACAGGAGTCGTCAGTGGGGGAGACTCGGGTTTAGGGGAGAAAGAGGTCGGTGGTCGGTACAGGGGCATGAAGGTTGGAGGGAGAGGTCAGAAGGGTGGTCGTGAGAAGATCAGGGATCCGGCAAAGATCAGGGATCGAAAGTCAAAATCATCAGATCCTTGCGGATCAAAGGGTCGGGAGAAGAGGAAATTGGGGGAGAGGAGAGGTCACGGAGAAGAAAAATTGGGAGAGAGAGGAGTCGCGGGGATTTTATTGAAATGAGAGGTATCTTTTGCGTTCTTTGTCGCAAAAGTTCCTGAGGAAAAGTTCTCTATATAATGCATATACTTTTCGTGCGGCTTCATGACAAATCTTCGTCGACATCAAATCCCAGTGATCTCCTCTCCAATTTTCCTTCTGATCTCTTCTCCAAACCCTCTCTCCTCTCCCCAAACCCTCCTCCCTCTCCTCCCCAAACCCTCCTCCCTCTCCTCCCCAAACCCTCCTCCCTCTCCTCTGCATTGCCCCAACCACCCATCCCCTCCCCCTTCCCTCATGACCCTCTCTCTCCCCAAACCCTCCTCCCTCTCCCTCTTGATCCTCGCCCAACCAGCCGCCCCCAATCACCGCCCCGACCCTCACCCTCTCCTCTCCCCAAACCCTCCTCCCTCTCCTCTGCTCATGCCCCAAGCTCGGCCGACCCGACCTCCCTTCTCTCTCCCCAAACCCGAGCCCTCTACCTACCTGCTCGTGACCCCAAGCTCCGCCGTTAATCCCCGCCGCCGACCAACTCAGGTTTGATCTTTTAAGTTTGAGTTGATATTTATGGGTTTTGGGATCAAGAAAATACAATTGTGTGATTTTTAAAATGATCTGATACTATCAATTGTTGTGTTTGGTTATGCAGTTAATTCATGATTAGAATAGAAGTAGTTGTTGAATAGGGGAATGAGAAACGAACCTGCAATGCATCTGCCAAATCGATTTTTTTTGTGTAGATCCTCAATTAGATCATCTAATTTAATCTTAAACACCCGAGCGACCATATCAGGCCTTTCATCAGTTCTTTGTCTACCAATATCTTCAAGAGCTGCTTTAATTTCACTCCACTTTGGATTTGAAGTCATGGTAATAAAGAGATCTGGGTTGCCCATATTGCGACATAGTGCAATTGCATCTTGATAATTTTGCGCCATATATCGCGGACCACCAGTGAATGTAGAAGGCAGAACAATACGTTGGCCTATTTGGGAACCTTCTGTATCCCCTCTGAAAATTGCATCTTTGATTCCGCAATATAGCTCTGCTCTAATTTTTGTTTGATTCTTTTCACCCAATGTAGTCTATCTTCCTCAATGCACGTCATAAGATCAACAATGTGCGTCTGGAATAGTTTTCGAGAGAAGCAATGTATGTGCCTCATTATGACGTTGTTGTATTCGAAGGCAGCATACTCCATCATTGTCACATCTTTCCTCTTTCTAGATTTACATTTATCGGTGAAGAAGTTGTACACCAAGTTGATATCCATCTTCTCCATAAGGAAAGAGCAAAGGATATTGCATGGCCATAAAGCTTGGGTGAAGATCACTTATTCTCGTCAAACCCAATTTCGATCATCAACTACAATATCACGGATACCAATAGTTTCTTCAAGATTGCCAACAATTAGTCCTGCGATCTCAGAAGAGGTGGGCATATTTTGAACTCTTCCATCTCCACTTCTAGCTGCTTTGATGACTAATTGAAATGTTATGACTTCATTTTCTCCCATTCTATCCCTCACCATGCGAAATGTTTGTACCAATATATTATGTTCATCAAGCATTTTTAGGAGACCCGCGACAATTGTTGGATTCAAATCTTTTGTTCCATCTACTGCTTGCAACCTGTTTGCTATCTCATTATCGGTATCATAAATATACAGCTGACAAAATTTTGGACTTGATCCTGGAAGAGGTTTCAAAGAACCAATTCTATGATGGTTTTGTCCATTTAAGCGAAAGCAGTAAGGGCCACCTCCATTGTTGTAAGTATTATCAATCTTCCACGGAGGATGTAAAAGCAAACATCGAATTATATGATCGGATATTGTCTTTAAACTTTTTACTTCTTGCATCTTCACCAGTTAAGAGGTCCCATAGGAAAGTTGGAGGATGTGTTAGCAGAGGGAATTGTACTTGTCCTTTCCGGCAGCACAATGAAAATGTGGGTTTTGTGGTTTGTCGAGACTTCTCAGCTCTCTGCATACCATAGTACAGCTCATAATGTTAGCAGCTTATGTTGGGTCCTCCCAAATTATGAATCTCATTGTTATATACTGTAAAATGAAAAGAAGTAAAAATGACTAACTATAACATATTATCATAAGCATAATGAGATGAATGATAAATCATAGATAGAATAAAAGGGAACGATGTATCACCTGCAGCATTATTTTTAATATCCATTACATTGTTGAAGCCAGGAGGGAATCGCTTTTGACGTCTAGGAATATTATCGGAACCCAAATAGGTATTTCCACCTTGAGTCAAGTTGGTAGAGGTGGAACATTGACCTGTGCTGCATAAAGGACTGATTTCACTACATCTTTGGGTAGACCATAGTTTTCTTTTCTTTTGTGTCTGGGTCCTTTTCCGCGATGTAGTGAAATCTAAAATAGCCAGTAAAGCAGTTAATTAAAAAAAAAACATTCTGATATTGTTCATATAGATAATGTATGATTTCTACCTATATTAATAATGAACTTTGTAAAGGAAATAGACTTACCTTGACTGGTATCAACGCATCCGAAAGCTTATATCCAACTCAATAGATTCTGTTGCACTATTATTTAACTGGGTGATGCAAGAACTTTCATATGGATATGTACTCTCAATGATAATATTGGTTCTTTGGTTTTAATATTAGCCTTCGAACAGGAACCTTCAAAAATATTGTGAAATGATGTTTTTGTTTAGTACTATGAGGCAATAAAGGTGATAAATAAATATATATGAATACCATTACAATCTGAAATATTATCTCACCTAGTGTTTTATCACCAGTTTGTGTCCTTGCAGGTGGAAGATCCATTGAATTGGCAGAGTGAAGTTGAGATCCGATCTCTTCATTTATCATTCATCATGCATTGCCATAAGCTGACCTCATTAACAGATATGTTCTACACTTTTTTTTTCCGTTCAAAGAAGACAATAACAAATAAATTTCTTCAACTTCTAAATCTTCAAGTATGTTGCCTAATGCATTTCCCATGCATCACTAAGCTGAATCTCTAATAACAGAGTGCAAGAACTACCTTTGATGCATTTCCTGTTCATCACTAAGCTGAATCTCTAATGACCGAATGTAGGAACTGCCTTTGATGCATTTCTTGTTCGTCACTAAGTTGAGTCTCCAATAAAGGGTTTTGAGAATTCATATTTTGAGATCAGACAGTAATTCCGCAATGGAGTTGAGATCATGCTAGTTTAATATTATTAACATGTATCTTTGTTAACACATAATAAAAGGCCAATAATACTTGATAACACATGATGGACATCTAAAAGCATGAAAGTATTTTAACATCACATAAATTTCTTAAACTCTAAAACTGGTAGAAAGACAGCCTAACAATTAAATGGGAATATTAAAACTTTTGGCATGAAAGCTAACTACCACTATCATAAATAAGACAATAAATGAAAGAAGTATTAAAGCATGAAACATTAATAGTACCTTAGTGAAAGAGCAATGTATCAGTAAGAATTCCCTGCGTAGAGAAGAAATTAATACTTCAATAAATGGTAGAACTGATCTATTATAATGGTTGTAGAGAATGAATTACAAAAGTTCTCAAACATTGATCAATCACATATAATCCACTGGAGCTTCATGAGTGAAATAGATAAGTAATGGCCCAAAAAAAGAGAAAAAAATGAAAAATAACTCACCAGTAGCTAGAAGTTTAGAGCAGGAATGAAATTTTTGAGGTGAAAAGAGAGGAAGTATATATATTTCTTTGTCTGGATTATTATAATTTGTACATAATAATATACGATTTTGTATACATAAAAAATAATATGATATGACATGTAACAATATTTAATTATTATAATTTGAATTTAGAAATTCAAATTGCTAGTTAGTTTTTTGGCACAAAATCCCGCCCAAAAATTAGATTTTTGGTCTCTACAAATTGGAGATCAGGGGTTAAATTGAGTAAATTTAGAATTAAATTTTTTATTATACATGGGATGCATAATTAATAAGGTGGGCATTTAATGCAGGTGGCATTGAGCATGAGTCCAGCAGAGTTCATTGGAAAAAGAGCTTTTATATTGAGAGTGGCAGTGACAGATGATGGGGGCCACAATGGACTTCTGTAGCATGGGTCCAGCAGACTTCATTCAAAAAAGCGCATTTATATTTATATTTATTTATTGAGAGGTATGTGAGTGGAAGTATACAGTTATATTTTTTTTTAATTTTTTAATAAAGCCTTGGAAGCAATCCGCGGGGAGAACTCGGTTTCTCTGGAGTAGGACAAAATGGCATTGTCAGATGGTGGGGGCCACAAAAATTTTCTGTAGATGCTACAGTGATTCTTGAGGTTTTGCTTTAGGTATAAAAGTAGTTGATAGGTAGTAGATAGATGCTATACGCATCACATAGCAAATGCCATTGGTTTACGAAGGCAAGTTGTGCAGAGAAAGAAATAAATCCCCAAATAGCACCCCTACTTTGCAATTATATACCCCAAGTTGTTTTTAATAGCACTAAAATATCCTATAAATAGAAATATGATCAAATATACTTAACGAAGAAATTTTTGAAATAAACTCATTCACAATTTTAATCCCAAATTTCAACCCTATCCCAAGTAAATTACAAGAATCGACCAGGTTTAAGTACGACACGTCGACTTAGTGACCGAAGCTGAATTCGCCTAAAATAAATTAGTGGGGTTGCCAACCCCACTAATTCGCCTAATTAGGAGGGGTTATAATATGAAAGGGGGAGTTCTTAATTAGTTGGGGTTGGATTCCCCTTTTTTTTTAAACGACCCACTTTCTCGCCACGAGGTTAATGTGGCGAGAAAGTGGATCGATTTTGGTAAATAAAACAAGAGTGGGTCGATATTTGGGATTAAATATGTTTTTGGGTTTATTTTAAAAATTTCGTCTATACTTAACAGAGTGTACTAACATGCCAACTCAAAAAGTATTGTGGTATTTAAAGAGTTAATTGCAAAAAAATGCCATAAAGTTTTCCCATTTTGCAAATAAGTGACTCATGTTTTAAAAATGAGCAAATAAGTAACCCAATGTTTAATAATATTGCACTTAAATACCCCAATGTTCTATAACTGTGTAGTTAAATATCCTAAAGTATTAAAATGTTGCACGTCAGTGCCCCAAGTTTGTTAGTCATTAAAATATTCTATATATATATTACCCATGTGACCTCGCAGGTCAGATTAGTTTCAAATTCCATTCCCATATATAGTTCATTCTAATTACAATCCAACCACCCCTTCTATATTTACCCCTTTCTTTCTAAATCTTACAAAATCTTCTCATTCACAATCTCTCTCAAGAATTTTCTGTAGGAGGCAAGCGTGAAGGCAGCAATCTCAAGATCCTCAACTTCTTCCTCAACCATTGGAGCAGTTGTAGATGAGAATGAAACTAGGGTTTGTCACTGTGAGTCAATCTCAACTCTTGAAACAGCTTGGACAGAAAAAAAAAAAAAAATGTGGTCGAAGGTTTTGAGCTGCCCCAACTATCGAATGGAAGGATATATTATTCCTTGCCCAAGCTCAATTCGTGATCAATAAGTTATTGCGTGAGAGGGAGGATCTGAGCTATGATAGAAAGATCGAAGATGGGGAGAGAGTTAAATCAGTAGAGGAGAAATTGAGGAGGAAGAAGATGCAATTGAAGGACAATGAACAAAAATTGATTGAAAAAGAAGACAAATTGAGAGGATTGAAGATGGAAATGTGGCCATGTAAAAAAGCTCAATTTGTTGTCGTAGTTTTCCTAGTTTTTGTGTTGCATTGCATTGTAATTGTGTTCAAATGTATGTGAGTTATGTATGTGATAATGGTGAATGAAGTTTGTAAGATTGGTTGTATGTTTCTAGTTGAACTTGAATTATTGACAAATTAATGAGGAATGCTAGTTTTGTCATGTTATATATCTGTTACATGTATTTGTTATCCTCATCTCCTCTTGAAAATTCATGTTATTTTGTCTAAGTATTGACAATTATATTATAGGATATTAGACCATGGTGTATGTGTCCAACACATACAATTCTACTCGTAAAATTTCCCCCACGCTGATTTAATTGACTGTGATCGAACTAAAATCTGCAGGGAGTAAAAGATTCTAAAGGAACAACTTATAGAATGGGATGATGATCTAAAACATCAAAGTGTTTGAGCTACTGAAGACGAGGACAATCAAACCGAACCATTCTCCACCGCCATCTTAATCATGAGAACGACCAGTTGACAAGAAGTTGACCCATACCATGCAACAGAAGTACTCATAAATTTAGTAACACCAAGTATCTTTACAGATATAAAAGAAATAATTGGTAGAAAAGTAGATATGTTCAAAAATTATTTCCTTTAAAAACTGAGCTTGCAACATGTAAAATGCAATGTCGGGCACGCTAAAACCTCTTTATACATTTCAGTCAGGATCAGCAATAATGCGTATGAGGTCACATAAAACAAATCTACTTGCGCTGATTGACCAGGTAATGTACAAACCTAATGAAATTAAATGTGCCCTCCAGCTTGTTGATCAAGAATTGCTAGGGGTGGCAGCGGTAACATAGGATACCACAACTGATACATCATCGAGCTTTCCTCCAATATGATAATAGCCAGCCTCTTGGGCAGCAGCAGCAAAGGGAGAGATACAAGTCTTATCCATTCCTCGCTGGCGAGCAAGTGCAGCTATCTTCTGAGCAGTGGCCTGTGGCCCAAGCTTCACCTCCATTGCTTGCTTGATTATTTCTGCAACTTCATTTGTGTACACGTTATCAAATAGCCCATCGGATCCCGCAACAATTACATCCCCTGGTGCAACTGGGACTGTGAAGACCTGTCAATATTCAAATGAAGGAGAATTATTCTTTTCCTCACTGCAACCTGATAGCTTATCATAACTGAATTATTTTTTAAAAAATTTATGGTCTTCTACGATTGGTATATTTCAGAAGAGTATATATAAAAGATGCTTGAATTAGTGTATGCAGATATTCGAGGAGGTATGTATCCACAAGAGACTGCAAATTCCTTCTTTAAATTTTAGCATAATTCCAAGTTCAATACTTTAATCTGGGGAAAAAAAACTTTTTTTTGCAGTGTTCAAATAACATCATAATACTACAGCAGAACAGAATGCTCCTTCACAATCTTCAGCCACAGTTGTTAACAAAAAGGCATCACTGTCTTTAGAGGTACAAATTTTGAAGCTTCAATATATTATATGCATTCAAGCAACAAGGGCAGAATTGTCTCCACCAGAAATGATTGAATAAAAGATTAAACTATATCATCAATTGAAATATTCGGTTAACAGATGCAACAGACTGTCGAAATTCAATAAATATCAACTTACCTGGGCTTCTCGAGGCAAATCACCAAGTCCACCAGCATCCAGTTGATATGGATAGTTGAAATCATGCTGCTGTGAAGGTGACTCGAAGATAATAGACCCCTCACGAACAACTATAAATCCACTGTCTCCTAGGTTAACAGCATGGATACCCTGCAAGTAGAAAAACAACATGAGAAAGTTAGCGACATCATCGACATGTAGGTTCCCATTACTTTAAAAAGTTTCATTGTGGAAGAATTGTACGAAGCTCAAATATATTACCTAATTGGGAATTGTTTTACTAGCATCATGTCCAGTTCCAATCAACAGACTGACTAATGTAGACATGCTCGTCATAGTTCAATTAAATAAAAGTATATAATATATTACAATATAGCCACGGATCAGTGCATAACCAATACGCAAGTTAGAGCAGTATTACCATATCTGAGATATATTTTGATCCACATTACAATTATACATTACAATAATGATAATAGAATACATCTCTCTTGATATATGATGTCCATATCCGGCACTTTTTGGTGAAGGTTAAAACTAAATTTCTTGAGGAAGTAATCATTTATATTTTACTCCAAATTTAAAATGGTGCTTTGTTTGTGATAATAGTAGTTTCACAATTTTGTACATATTTAGATCCCAAGTTGATCCACATTACCTAAATCTAGGTAAAAATTGGATCTAAATGAAGTGAAGCTGAAGCTACCTCACTCTACAAAAATCAAGAGAATTCGAATTCCTCTCCTCAAATAGCCCAACAAACCTCTGATCAAAACAATCTAGAAGTCATTCCAACATGGCTTTACAAACCTCACTTAACAACCATGACCGTTCGGAACAGGGAAGACATAAACTCAACTAAGAATAAGGAAACAATAATTACCAGTTTACTGAAAAAACTTAAAGAGGATCCAAAAATATTGATCCTTTGAGATACAAGGAAAAGAGGAAAGTGAGAGTGAGATTACATAGTGTTCCTGAGAACTCCAATTTAAAATAAAAAATCAAATAAACGGCATACATACAAAGGTAGAGAGAAATGAGTTATGCTACATAAGAATGATAATGCTTTACAGGTATAGTTATTTCACTACACTTCCACCACTAAATTCATCATGGAAGGATATTAACAAGTTAGTTTTTTCTTTTCTCTCTAGGATTATTATTTTCATAAGTATGAAGCCTACTGACAGAGTTTTACATATAAAAGGATGAGTTAGATTTTGTATAGAAGTTAATGTAATTTCGACATATAAGCTAAACAAACCTGATCTGTGAGAGCAATGATGCATGCTGTCGAAGATCCAACCTTCTTAGTCCTAGCATGAGCTTTCTCTAACACCCTTGCAGGATCAATGGACCCCTTTGGTTCTTCTTTAATTGCAGCTACTGCATTAGCCATTAGTTCTCTGGCATATTCTCCTGCATCAATGCCATGGAGCGCCCATCCACCTACACCATCGGCCACACCAATGGCTAGCTCATCAAATATGAAATGGGCATCCTCTCCACCGGTTGCCTCTTTATTTGGGTGTGGCAATGAACATGATCCACACAACAGCTTTAAGATTCTATCACCTGGAGACTTCCTGTATATGGAAGACAACTTTATATCACGTCTATAATTAGTTAGCAAGCAAATTATATTTGTATTGTATATTATGTTCAATCTGGGGTATGGGCATGAAAATTTTTCTTAAGTGACGAAGAGAATATACAGATGTGAGGGGTTGCCAGGTGGTGGCGGATAGGTGGTTGGTGTTGGGGATTTCATAACTGGGTAAATGACTCCCTTCGTCATTCTACCCTATTTTGTTCTTCAACGATGAAAATAATCACTCATATGCATGCAACATAAAAAATTTATAAAAAAAAAGAGGAAAAAAAGACGAGCCAGATGCATTGAGACTTGAGGGAAGATTGACAGCTAGATGCAAAATGTTGATATATTCTTATTTTGAGCTTTCCAAACTTGAGCCAAACTCCAATGTTGAAAGGAAAATGACTTAATGGTGGTGATATAATGAATTATGAAATAACATGATATAGATTTGAGATTCATGCAAGGTATCAGATTTATAGGGTCCAGCATTTCAAATCACAATATGCTAAATCCAATGCTGTACAAACAGCACACAATCTGGAGACAAGACTAATTAGCACATATTGGTAAAGGAGCATCAAACTCGAGTACGAAAACAATGAGAGGAAGTACCACAAACTCATATGCCATTGCCTCATATGGTTATAAGATCCCACAATCTCAAATATAACAATCAAGTGAAATACAGTGAAGATGGCACCAATCAAGCTTCTAGTGTATGAAAAAATTGTAAGATCAGCCCAAATTTATATGTATGAAATTAGGATTCCAAATATTATGATAGCAAAAGATCAACTAATGATAAATGCCAATGTGAGGCTATATAAATCAGAACAACCACATCTCAGATATCAAAGAACCACAACCATCAACTTCCTAGCTAAACCTCAAGGTAAGACAAGGCTAACTTCTACTTCAGAATCTTACTTACTTGACTGCTTAAGTTCTATCAATTGATAGAAGCTCAGAACAAATTAATTGTTACAGAACTGATACTTTGGGGTCTCTATCAGACATACTAAGTAATTATGTTAGCCTTATCCTATTTAACATGGTTATGGTTAGAAGATAGGCTATTGTAGCAGAGTCTAAAACATCCAGTCCAAGATTGTTATACCAAAGCTCTCTATCATAGTATCATTAATGAAGAGTATAAGTTTTCTATAGAGAGATATGGATGTTGTATGAAATAACTCACTAAATTATAACAAGCAGCTAGCTTTAGTGATTTTAATTGGCTGAAATATGATTTTATAGAATTTCCTAAGTTAGAAGAGAACTGAATAGGTTGGAAGATAGGAAAAGTTCCCTTCACTAAATTGTTAAAATGTATTTACGATTTTCATTAATTTTTATGCTTTCGATGTTACTTATTAAGATATTAAAGGGCTCCATCATCAGTACACATGTCATAAATTACTCATGACCCTATACGTACATCTGTTGGTATATAATCTTGTACCTGCCAAAACATTACCTTAATGTTTTACAAAGCACCAATAGTTTAATAACCAGTATGAATGTCTACACATCAAAACATGATACATATCATAATCTTTAAGCAGACAACTAGGCCATAAGGATTTCAGATCCCTAGGTTTTTTTTTAAGTGTTACGAAATAAGAGACCAATAAATTATGTCTTAGGGGGGCACTTCTTACACATATAATCTTAAAATTTTCCTTTTGGGGAGCACAAATTTGAATCATAGCGGACAATTTTGTGATATTTTGTCTATACAAGGCAAAAGATGTCTTTGATGCTTCATATGCGAAAATATCAGATTTTCAAAAAGCTAAATCAGAATGCAACACAGAACTATAGATGCACAAGCAGGATAATGGTGAATTCATAAAAGGGGCAAAAGGCAGATAGTAACATACTGATCACTGGCAACCTGAGAATCTTCAACCTTCTCTTCTTCTTGAGCCGCATCAGAATCCACATCAGCATCAGCAGTCACCGCCGCAGAACGGGGTTCGGTACAAAAAGCCTCAGAATCCTGAATCCCCGGCTCACAAGAAGGCTTCGAACTCCGATTGATCCCAGTTGCATTAGACCAGAAGAACCTATACAGCATGCTCGAACCCCTCGGCTCCTGATTGTTCAGCTTGGCACTCACTCTTCCACAAAAAGCATGAGCGTTATAACCATAGCTCATAATTGCCCTAGATTCCAACGTCGGCTTGAGATGCTTTGCACCCAACGAGAAGCACCTTGATGAATTGCTGCAGGCCGACATTGCGTTCAAGCCGCAAGCAGACATTGGATTTATCTTCGAGCGCACACGAGCTATTAATTCCACTATGGAAATCTTTGGAACCTCAAAAAGAATGCTAATTGCAGCTGCTGCTCATAAATAAAGAAGGGTATTTCTCGAAACCAAGTGAACACGAAGCATCCTGGGGAAGCTGAAGAGGGGAAATATCACAAAATGACAGAGATAGGTCTGACACATAAAACCCTTCGTTGAAATTATGAGGAAAATCTAATAAAAGGAAAAGGCTTTTGGATAAACCCGCAAGATTTACAACCCAAAATGTTAGGATACGGAAAAACCCTAATTTGAGGGTTTAGATCCAAAAATAAAGGGACTTGGAGGAAAGAGATGAAAAGGGGCTCACGAGTTTTGACGGCCCGGCGGCGAGAGGATAAAATAGAAGAAGGGCATTAATGAGAGGGAAACGTGACAAAACTAAAAATTTCCCGTCTTCTAACCAATAATTTGCCCTAAAATGGATTTTTTTTTATTCTCAAATAAGAAAATGATAGGATTTTCTTTTAAGGTAAATTACACTTAAATATCCTATTGTTGCCCCGCCGGAGCTCAAAGTCTAATGAGCCTCTAAACTATACTCTACTTTTCTGTAAAGCCCCTAAACTATCATTCTAATCTAATAAGCTCCTAAACTCTCAAGTTTCAATCTATTTGGCCTTTTAGCTCCAAGTGCTACCCAAAATGCTACTGTAGTAATGGTAAAAGTGGGATATTTAAAAAATGAATCCATGTGAGATATTTTATCAATCATTGCTTGCCGCTGTGAGATGTGATCTTCCTACGACATAGCGCCTTCTTTGGTTACTACCTCTTTTTAGTTCATCTCTATATAAAAGATCATATTTTCATCCAGCAATCTTCTCATTCTAGATCAATTCTTAATATTATTTACTGAAATTTTAAAACTTTTTGGGGATAGTGTCTAGGGCTTTGATCGGTTGTGTTATTCTCTTGATCAAATATCTTTCCCAAGTGAAATCTATTACTTAAACATAGAGTTTAATTTGTTTAAAGTTTCAATTTTGAATTGTGCTAGTTGTTTTATATTTATTTGATGGGAGTATACTGAAATGTGCTTGTGGACTTAGGTTTTGCATCTTTCAGATGTATGTAATTTATCTAGCTGTTAAATTTGGTGCAAAAAATAAAAAAGAGAAATTATAAGGATTGTCAGGCATTTTCTTACTAATTGTATTTTATTAAATATAGGTAGCAGTAGCAATGGACTTTCGTGTCGCATGCTCATATGGGTTCATTTTTTAAATATCCCAATTTTACATTTGTTACAGTAGCATTTTGGGTAGCAGTTGAGGCTAAAGGGCCAAATGGAAAAAAATTAAAAGTTTAGGGGCTTATTAGATTAGAATGATAGTTTAGGGGCTTCATAGAAAAGTTAGGTATAGTTTAGGGGGGCTCTTGAGACTTTAAGCTCCACCGAAATACCTTAAAAGTTTAAAATCCTATACTTAAATATACTAAAGTTTCTAAAAAGTTGCATTGTGACATCCTCTTTAGAATATCGAAGTGCAAATTTTATAAACTTATAGGGTACTTAAGTGCAAGATTTTAAGCTTAAAGGTATTTTAGTACAATATTGAGCAAACAATAGAATATTTAAATGTAATTTCCAATCGAAAATAATGAAATATGTATATAGCTGTTAAGAAGCACCGACCGGATTCGACATTTTTTTAACAGGGAGGCCTATTTTGTTAATTTTCCATTAAAAAAACTCTCTCATTTCTCTCCAACAAGAACAACAGCAGTGAAAACCATTTTAACGATGCCAGTGAGGGAAGCACAACTTCAATGATGGTCGACATGGTCGACCGACAGTTGGTCCTGATAGCGGTGGCAGGCATTGCGAAGCTTAGATTATAACGAGACTAATAAATATACTTTAGCTAATTATAGATTAAAGTAAATATATTTTAAGCAGAGAGAACTATTTGATGTAGATTCAGTTAATATTGTCAAAGAGTGGGGCCCGTCAAAACAAAACAAAATGAGAAAGCGAAGCGTGACAACTTCTGATAAAATCAGCTGTATGATATTTTGTAAATATGGGAAAAATAATATTATTATATTTTAAATAGTGATTTTCCAAAAACTATAAATAGGCCTAGAGTTCTTCTTCAGAAACTCATCCCAGAAACAACAACTCCTCTACATATAGAAGTGAGAGAAAATAATAGAGAGAGTATCTCCTTATAAAGAGAGATTGTATCCTCCTAAATTTTTCCTCATAGTGAATTCTTCTATCTGTGCCCGTGGTTTTTACCCCAATTTCTTGAGGGGGTTTTCCACGTAAATCTGTGTGTTCTTTATTACTTTTGCAATACTTTAGCTGCGATCCTGCTCTATTGGGCCCTGGGTTTGTCCCAACAAGTGGTATCAGAGCCTGACTTAGGGTATTTATATCTGCTTATTGTATGCTCTGTGGCTGCCACCAAAGGTGGATCCTTCACATCAGAAAATAAGCTAGATATCATTTACTCTCTGAAAGGTACTGGGCACTATTCACGAGTACGGTACTGTTCACAAATACGGTACTGTTCACAAGTACGGTTACTATTCACAAATACGGGTACTGTTCATAAATACGGTACTGTTCACGTGAGATAGTAAGGAGTTACTGTTCGTGGTAGAAGCAATGGCGACAAAGTTCGAGAATTTCAAGATCGAGAAATTCAACGGAGTAATTTCGTTGTGGAAGTTGAAGATAAAGGCTATCTTGAGAAAAGATAATTGCTAGCGGCCATCGGTGAAAGGCGGACATCACGAGATGATAAGAAGTGGAGCGAGATGGACGGGAATGCTATTGCAAATCTTCATCGGCATTAGCGGCGAGTCTTTGTCAAGTATAGAAGAGAAGAAGACGACAAAGGAGATCCGGGATACTCTAACAAAACTATATGGGCGAAGTCCTTGCACAATAAAATCTTCTTAAAAGAAGACTTTACACTCTCGGATGGCGGAATCTACATCGATGACCGACCATATCAACACCCTAAACACATTGTTCTCCCGGCTTACAGCGTTGGGACATGCAATCGGTGTGAATGAGCGTCGCGGAGCTTCTACTTGAGTCTACGACTCGTATGATCAACTCATCATCAACCTCACAAATAACGTCCTTGCGGAGAAGCTAGTTTTCGGCGGCGTTGCGGCGCTGTTCTAGAGGAAGAAAATCGGCGCAAGAACAAAGAAACGGTAGCAAGTTCGCGACAGCGGAGGCCTTATCGGTGGCGAGAGGAAGATCAACGGAACCATGCTCCGATGGGAGTCATGCTCGTGGTAGATCGAAGTCAAGGAGTAAGCATATCAAATGCTACAAGCGTGACAAGAAGGGGCGTCAAGTCGGAGTGTTGGCACAATAAGAAGAGTGGTGATAAAAAGTCTTCAGAGCCATCAACATCTCAAGGATGCGTTGTCAACACATCAGACGATGGTGAGATCTTATACAGTGGAGCAAACACTGTTGATGAAGGTAGGAAGAGGTTTGCTGATGTCTGGCTTTTAGATTCAGCAGCTTCTTGGCACATGACCTCCCGGAGGGAATGGTTCCACAAATATGAACCTATCTCAGGGGGTTCTGTATTTATGGGCAATGATCATGCTTTGGAGATCTGTGGTATTGGCACTGTTAAAATTAAAATGTTTGACGGTACAATACGCACTATTCAAGATGTGCGACATGTGAAGGGCCTGAAGAAGAATCTATTGTCTTTGGGACAATTAGATGAACTGGGATGCAAGACCCATATAGAAAATGGGATCGTGAAGATTGTTAGAGGGGCGCTTGTGGTGATCAAAGGAGAAAAGATAGCTGCAAATCTGTACATGCTCAAGGGAGAGACTCTGCAGGAAGCTGATTCATGCGTGGCATCAACCAGCCGTGGAGAAGAAGAAACCATGATGTGGCACCGTAAACTAGGCCACATGTCAGAACGAGGTTTGAAGATTCTCTCCGATCAGAACCTGCTTCCTGGGCTCAAATCGGTAGCTCTTCCGTTTTGTGAGCATTGTGTTACGAGCAAGCAGCATCGGCTAAAGTTCAACACATCGAGTTCTAGAAGCAATGCTATTAAGGCTGGTTCATTCTGATGTATGGCAAGCACCAGTTACATCCATGGGAGGTGCAAAGTATTTCGTGTCCTTTATTGTGATTACTCCGAGATGTTGGGTGTACCCTATCAAGAAGAAGGCGGATGTGTTCTCAGTCTTTAAAGCCTACAAAGCGCGAGTCGAGCTTGAATCTGACAAGAAAATCAAGTGTTTGAGGTCAGATAATGGAGGAGAATACACAGACGGTGAATTTCTAGCATTCTGCAAGCAAGAAGGCATCAAAGACAATTGATGCAGTATACTCCACAACAAAATGGAGTAGCGGGCGGATGAACGAACTCGTTGGAAAGAACGAGCAATGTTGATAGCGCAAATCTGGATAAAGTCTTTTGGTGAGCGATAAAACCGCTGTTATGTGGTGAATCGATCTCCATCAACCGCAATACAATTAAAGCGCCGATGGAGATGTGGGTGGCAAGCCGGTGGTTATTCCAACCTCCATATATTTGGAGGTCCGATTAATGCGTAATGTACAACGCCCAAGAAATTACAAAGCTGGATTCAAAATCCAGGAAATGTATATTCTTAGGGTATGCTGATGGAGTAAAGGGGTATCGCCTGTGGGATCCCACTACCCGCAAGGTTATCATCAGCAAAGATGTTATCTTTGTAGAAAATCAAGCGCAAAGAGAGAAAGGAAGCGGCTTCGGGGAAGGACTTAGAGACTGTAGATATTCAGGTGGAAAATGATCAAGTTTCTTCTGAAGCGGCACCGGAGCATGATGTACAAGAACCAGTCGAAGCCGAGGATCCAGAAGTTCGAAGGTCAACTCGTGAGAGAAGGCCACCGGCTTGGCACTCGGAGTATATTACGGAGAGTAACGTTGCATACTGTCTTCTAACAGAGGATGGAGAGCCATCAACTTTCCATGAAGCTGTAAACAACACAGACGCATCTTTGTGGATGGCAGCAATGCAGGAAGAAATTGAAGCTCTCTATAAGAATAAAACTTGGGAACTTGTGACGCTACCACAAGGAAGGAAGACCATTGGAAACAAATGGGTCTACAAGATCAAGCGAAATGGCGATGATCAAGTGGAGCGATATCGTGCTAGATTGGTGGTCAAAGGATATGCTCAGAAAGAAGGTATTGACTTTAATAAAATATTTTCTCCTGTAGTTAGACTTACAACAGTCCGAATAGTACTGGCTATGAGCGCTATATTTGACTTACATCTAGAGCAGCTAGATGTAAAAACAGCATTTCTTCATGGAGATCTTGAAGAAGAAATTTATATGCTCCAACCAGAAGGTTTTGAAGAAAAAAAAAGGAGAACTTGGTTTGCAGGCTAAACAAATCTGTATGGTCTAAAACAGGCGCCAAGGTGTTGGTACAAGAGATTTGATTCATTCATCATGAGCCTTGGATATAACAGACTCAATTCAGACCCTTGTGCATATTTCAAGAGGTTTGGCGAAAATAACTTTGTTATTTTGTTGTTGTATGTTGACGACATGTTGGTTGCAGGCCCCAACAAAGATCGTATCAAAGAATTGAAGGCTCAATTGGCTAGGGAATTTGAAATGAAGGATTTAGGATCCATAAACAAGATTCTAGGGATGTAAATTCTGAGGCGAAATAATAGGAAGATATGACTTTCTCAAAAGAATTATTTGAAGAAAATCTTGCGGCTTCAACATGCAAGATTGTAAGCCAATTCTACCCCACTTCTGTTAATTTTAATTTATCCTCCAATATGTGTCCTAGCAGTGAAGAAGAGAGGATGTAGATGTCTCGAAATCGCGTATGCATCGGCGATGGGAAGTTTGATGTTAGCGATGATTTGTACAAGACCAGACATTGCACAAGCAGTGGGAGTGGTTAGTCGATACATGGCGAATCCTGGTAGAGAGCATTGGAATGCCGTAAAGAGGGTCCTAAGATACATTAAGGGCACCTCAGATGTTGCATTATGTTATGGGGGATCTGATTTTATTGTCAGTGGATATGTTGATTCTGATTATGCAGGCGATCGTGATAATAGCAAATCCACCACAGGCTATGTGTTTGCACTTGTCGGCGAGCAGTGTCGGGTTTCAAAACTGCAGTCAGTTGTGGCTACTTCAACAACAGAAGCGGAATATGTAGCAGCTACACAAGCTAGTAAAGAGGCGATATGGTTGAAGATGGTGCTGGAGGAACTCGGCCATGAACAAAAGAAGATTTCTCTATTTTGTGATAGTCAGAGTGCTTTGCATTTGACAAGAAATCCAACCTTTCATTCAAAGACCAAACACATTCGAGTCGCGATACCGCCGTTCGTGAGAAAGTGGAGGAAGGAACCGTGGATATCAGAAAATTCACACCAAAGACAACCTAGCGATTTTTTGACAAAAGCAATCAATACTGACAAGTTTATTTGGTGTAGATCCTCTTGTGGTCTGACAGAAACGTAAGCAACATAGAGATGGCAAGATAGAAAGAATGGTGTGAAGATATGATTGATACTCAATCAAATATTCAAATGGGAGATTGTCAAAGAGTGGGGCCGCCAAAACAAAACAAAAGCGGTGCCACGAAACAAGGCGGATGACCCAAGAAATCACTGTGAGCAATCATCAGAGTAACAGAAAATAATATTATTATATTTTAAATAGTGATTTTCCAAAAACTATAAATAGGCCTAGAGTTCTTCTTCAGAAACTCATCCCAGAAACAACAACTCCTCTACATATAGAAGTGAGAGAAAATAATAGAGAGAGTATCTCCTTATAAAGAGAGATTGTATCCTCCTAAATTTTTCCTCATAGTGAATTCTTCTATCTGTGCCCGTGGTTTTTACCCCAATTTCTTGAGGGGGTTTTCCACGTAAATCTGTGTGTTCTTTATTACTTTTGCAATACTTTAGCTGCGATCCTGCTCTATTGGGCCCTGGGTTTGTCCCAACAAATATGATGCTCTTTTTGAGAGTTATTTCAAATTTGTTAGGTTTTAGAGGACCAATAACTTAAAACCCTTTTTCTTGTTGAAATCAACAAAAGTTATGGGATTATAAACTCTTGTTAATGTCATTTGCGAATGAATTTTTATCAATTCTCTATCAATGTCATTCGTGAATGAAATTCTCTAAATTCTCAGTTCCGCCTGTCATCACATGTGAAATTTTCTAAATTATTAACTCTATGTATGTCTCCATACGTTCTGGAGATATGCCCTACGAATTTATGATGCATCAAAAGATATCATATATTGATTCGCAATCTTCCATGATTCCTCGTACATTGAATTAAGAAAGGGTAAATGCCACTAAACCCCCAAGAATTTCAGTATTTTGCATTAAACCCTCAATAACTTTCAAAATTGCACTAAGTCCCCAATAAGTTTTGCAAAAAACCCCAATATCTCTTGGGTGATTAGGTAAAAAGGCATTTTGAAAGTTATTGGGGATTTAGTGCTATTTTGAAGTTATTTGGGGTTTACTGCAAAATGCTGAAAGTTCTTGGGGGTTTAGTGTAATCTACCCTTCAAGAAACAACTGAGTGTGGATTTCCCTTGCATAGCCGAGTTGAACTTTTACTTTATCCAGTCTGGTAAAAGGCCGGCGAGTCTGTTGCAAGATATAAAAGAATTCCAAAAAATATAATCAACTCACTAGAACTCATTAGCATATGTTGACCACTGAGTATTCAGTTCAGAAATAAACTACAGAATCGAAGGTTAATTAATTAATTGTACTAGTAACCCTAAGCATTAAAGCATTCCACGGAGGTAAGAATATGTTACCACTGATGAAAGGATGTATTTTGACGATGTAATTACTTTTCCCCTTTGAGTAACACTAATTAGTTAACAATCAGAATATCTATTAAAACATTTAAACTGCTTAAGAAAAAGCAGCTTCACTACCAACAATCAAGATATAACTCCTCCATTAAGAATCCATATATCTACTAACAAAATCTACATCTATACATATGAATATTGAATACATTTTGTTCTCGTGCTTATACATTTAATGATAAGCATCAGCTTCTCATCTCAGAAAGAAACATATGTCAGTCATTGTACATACTCAAATCTACCTTGGCAATGGAGCAGGAAGTAGGCAGTAGTTAGGAGATGGTTCGGGTGGAGAAGTTTTCTTCACAGACATTTTCCGTTCAATAGATATGAAGCGGTTTGAGCCTCCGAAGCTCTCAATGGACCTCATGTACTCTGAAGCATTATTCTCTATAATCAAAGCATCCTCTAGTTCACGAACAATATCAACCATGTTTGGTCGATAAGTAGAGAAGGGCTCGATGCATGCTAATGCAGCCTCCACAACCCTCCACATCGCTTCAGCATGGTAACTGGTCATTATACTTGGATCTACAATCTCTTCAATTCTTGATTCTCTGATGAATGGCTTTGCCTGTATTCATATTTTATTACATTGGTTATATTCAGCTTTAAATCAAAGATTTTTGTCACACCATTAGTTTAACTGCAATTAGTATGATCTCTGTAGGATGCCCAAGTGACTGATGATCGAAACAAATGCTAAACCTTTATGTATTTAACTCTAGAAACCTCTGTTATGAACTTGGGTGTGTACAAATGCTTGTTTTCTAAATCATAGTTGAGGTTTCTTGCTGTATGCTTTCAAATATCTTTATACCTCTTTATCTTGTTGTATGTTTAATTATTAACTTTTTAATGAAACACTGGGAGGTTTAGGCCTCACAATTTTCTTTAAAAGTAACATATAAACTTTGAAATGTGGATAAATATTTCAAAGGGAGGACTAAAAAACTGAAACATACCCATTCTACTAAGCTCCATTCATTTCGCGGTCTATGTATATTTAACGGTTCTCGTCCAGTCACAATTTCTAGAAGCACCACTCCAAAGCTAAATACATCACTTTTAGTCGATAGTTGCTGGGTTGAATAGTACCTGAAACAAAGCAATTTAACTTTTTTCAGCTTTTCATTTGAAGTTTTATCCTATAGTGCATGTTAGAGCATGAAAACACTTTTAACTTACTCTGGGTCCAAATATCCAGCTGTTCCTCTTACTTCCAAAGAAGCACCACTATCTCCCTCTTGAGGTGCATATTTAGAGAAACCAAAATCTGCCACCTTGCCACACATAGAATCATCTAGAAGAATGTTGCTCGTCTTCACATCCCTGTGTATGATGCATCTCCCAGCAAAAGTGTGCAGGTACATTAAACCTGGATTAAGATGTATAAGCTGAATAAAACTGTACCACAAGAATAAATATGAAGTAAATAAATAAGAGGAGAATGCTTGCCTCTAGCAGCACCAAGCGCAACAGAGAGTCGAGTTGGCCAGTCCAGTGCCTTTCTTTTTGATGCTTCCCCTGTGAAATGAGAATTATCGTTAAATGAAAAGGAAATTACATAAAAAAGTTCTATAATCATATATTAATGTGCTTCAGGTAAAAATTATTACCATAAAGACGATCTTGAAGTGAACCATTTGACATGAAAGGATAAACTAGAATTTGTTGATCATTTTCACAGCAGTAGCCAAGAAGGGGAACCAAATTTTCATGCCGGATTGTTGAAAGAAGTGTTACCTGTGTAACAAGTTTTTGCAAGGTTTCATCAGAGGCGTTCTTGTTCATAAAAAGCCAGTTATTGTTCGAAATTGCCAGTTAGCGCAGATAGTAAGAGAGTTCAAATATCTGATTCCTTATAACAAGGAAATATAACATCAAGATCTACATGACCACTCCTTTATGGCGTTAACCAGTATCAAGCATACCACAACTGAGAAATAAATGTTTTTACAGGAGAAAATTAAGAAAAGTCTCAATCTTCAAAATGTTATACCTCGTTATCAAACTCACGGGTTCCTTGAGTTGATGTGGCTGACCGAACCTTTACAGCAACCTCTTCTCCATGTGGTAAAGTTCCACGGTAAACAGCTCCAAATCCCCCTTCACCAATCAGAGTACTGAAATTTCTTGTTGCTCTTTCAATATATTGAAGAGAGAAGGATTTTACTGATGGGCTCATAGAAGGTCCATTGAAGCTGGATTCGAGAATACAGCATCTGCAATTTAGGACAATGCAGATGATAAAGAAAATAATAATCAGACCACAAAGACCTTAATCATAACCTTTCATGTCACAGTCAATGTTCAAACTTGTATCTGTTTAATTTAGCTTCATGTAATATGGCACGATATGTCAATTTGTCATAAAGTTAATCTTTAAGGCTTTGATTAATAGATGCAACTTTTATAACTGAATTATTTATATTTCATGGGTTAGATAATGCATTTCAAAAATTAACATAAAACCATGACATGATGAATTTATCTACAAAATATCCTTTTCAAGGTTTAAACATTATATACATTGCGAAATTACGAACTCAAGCTTCTTGGCTGTTAAGTGGATATATAACAGAATACTGATTTGGAGAGAGTGTAAAGAACATACTCTTTATAACTGGGTACTGTTTTTAGGTCGAGCACGTCTGTAGAAACATGTGAAAAATATCCCAAGTCGACAGTAAATGCCACAGATCCTCGGCAACAGTTCTGAGGACATAAGTACTTTGTTGGCGGTTCTGTGCTTGTGAAGAGGGTTTAGAAATACAGCTTTCATTACTGATTGTCACATAAAATAGAAAATTAGATAATGTGTAATATACTTCTGATGATAAGAAGCAAATATAGTTTGTATCATTTGTACTTACTCTACAGTTAGATTTTTCCTATTAGATAAACCAGGAGGAAGTTGACTGCTGATGTTTGGATTGCAACCGATAGACCTATAAAGTAACAAGTACTTTTAAGTTTTAACAAATAGAAAAACACTCCTTTAAGTTGGAAGATAAATATATCTGCTCCTTGCAGATGTAAATAAAATGAAAACTGTGATGAAAAAGGGAGTCAAAGATAAATAACAAAGAAATATCAAGCTTACAGTTTTGACAAATGGTGAAGTGAGGCAAAAGATTCTGGAAGAGACCCATTCTACTAAGCTCCATTCATTTCAGCGGTCTATGTATATTTAACGGTTCTCGTCCAGTCACAATTTCTAGAAGCACCACTCCAAAGCTAAATACATCACTTTTAGTCGATAGTTGCTGGGTTGAATAGTACCTGAAACAAAGCAATTTAACTTTTTTCAGGTTTTCATTTGAAGTTTTATCCTATAGTTCATGTTAGAGCATGAAAACACTTTTAACTTACTCTGGGTCCAAATATCCAGCTGTTCCTCTTACTTCCAAAGAAGCACCACTATCTCCCTCTTGAGGTGCATATTTAGAGAAACCAAAATCTGCCACCTTGCCACACATAGAATCATCTAGAAGAATGTTGCTCGTCTTCACATCCCTGTGTATGATGCATCTCCCAGCAAAAGTGTGCAGGTACATTAAACCTGGATTAAGATGTACAACCTGAATAAAACTGTACCACAAGAATAAATATGAAGTAAATAAATAAGAGGAGAATGCTTGCCTCTAGCAGCACCAAGCGCAACAGAGTCGAGTTGGCCAGTCCAGCCTTTCTTTTGATGCTTCCCTGTGAAATGAGAATTATCGTTAAATGAAAAGGAAATTACATAAAAAGTTCTATAATCATATATTAATGTGCTTCAGGTAAAAATTATTACCATAAAGACGATCTTGAAGTGAACCATTTGACATGAAAGGATAAACTAGAATTTGTTGATCATTTTCGCAGCAGTAGCCAAGAAGGGGAACCAGATTTTCATGCCGGATTGTTGAAAGAAGTGTTACCTGTGTAACAAGTTTTTGCAAGGTTTCATCAGAGGCGTTCTTGTTCATAAAAAGCCAGTTATTGTTCGAAATTGCCAGTTAGCGCAGATAGTAAGAGAGTTCAAATATCTGATTCCTTATAACAAGGAAATATAACATCAAGATCTACATGACCACTCCTTTATGGCGTTAACCAGTATCAAGCATACCACAACTGAGAAATAAATGTTTTTACAGGAGAAAATTAAGAAAAGTCTCAATCTTCAAAATGTTATACCTCGTTATCAAACTCACGGGTTCCTTGAGTTGATGTGGCTGACCGAACCTTTACAGCAACCTCTTCTCCATGTGGTAAAGTTCCACGGTAAACAGCTCCAAATCCCCCTTCACCAATCAGAGTACTGAAATTTCTTGTTGCTCTTTCAATATATTGAAGAGAGAAGGATTTTACTGATGGGCTCATAGAAGGTCCATTGAAGCTGGATTCCGAGAATACAGCATCTGCAATTTAGGACAATGCAGATGATAAAGAGAAAATAATAATCAGACCACAAAGACCTTAATCATAACCTTTCATGCCAAAATAATAATCAGACCACAAAGACCTTAATCATAACCTTTCATGTCACAGTCAATGTTCAAACTTGTATCTGTTTAATTTAGCTTCATGTAATATGGCACGATATGTCAATTTGTCATAAAGTTAATCTTTAAGGCTTTGATTAATAGATGCAACTTTTATAACTGAATTATTTATATTTCATGGGTTAGATAATGCATTTCAAAAATTAACATAAAACCATGACATGATGAATTTATCTACAAAATATCCTTTTCAAGGTTTAAACATTATATACATTGCCGAAATTACGAACTCAAGCTTCTTGGCTGTTAAGTGGATATATAACAGAAAACGGATTTGGAGAGAGTGTAAAGAACATACTCTTTATAACTGGGTACTGTTTTTTAGGTCGAGCACGTCTGTAGAAACATGTGAAAAATATCCCAAGTGCGACAGTAAATGCCACAGATCCTCCGGCAACAGTTCTGAGGACATAAGTACTTTGTTGACGGTTCTGTGCTTGTGAAGAGGGTTTAGAAATACAGCTTTCATTACTGATTGTCACATAAAAATAGAAAATTAGATAATGTGTAATATTCTTCTGATGATAAGAAGCAAATATAGTTTGTATCATTTGTACTTACTCTACAGTTAGATTTTTCCTATTAGATAAACCAGGAGGAAGTTGACTGCTGATGTTTGGATTGCAACCGATAGACCTATAAAGTACACAAGTACTTTTAAGTTTTAACAAATAGAAAAACACTCCTTTAAGTTGAAGATAAATATATCTGCTCCTTGCAGATGTAAATAAAATGAAAACTGTGATGAAAAGGAGTCAAAGATAAATAACAAAGAAATATCAAGCTTACAGTTTTGACAAATGGTGAAGTGAGGCAAAAGATTCTGGAAGAGACCCTGTGAAGTAATTCTTTTGCACGTCCCTGAAGACAGAAGGTTTACAAAATTTCAGAACCATAAAAACAGTAAGTTCTATGTAAAGCAAAATTATGATCTCAGGCCACAGTTAATCGTACAGTTCCTTTAACTCTGCTAGATCACCAATGACTGTAGGTAATGGTCCACGCAAATTCATAGAAGAAAGATTCCTGAAAGAAGTAATATTCTCTGTAAATTAGCATCTCAAATTTTGCAACTTAAGTATCTAAGAAAGAAAAAGTATGTACCACGCCATGATTATAATAATCATATAAAGTGTGAAAGAACCATTAGTGTAAAATCAGAAGGAATAAGCTTACAGTTTAGTGATGACAAAGCTATTGTTCCTCTCTTCACAGGTTAAACCTTGCCAGGCAGGAGGCATACAAGGGTCTCCATAGAATCTTTCCAACATCACATTTTCAGGGTTTTCAGTCACTAACTCTTCCTTTATTTTCACCATCGCATCCACTGCAAGTTTTGCAGGCGCCGATATTACAATCCAATAGCAGAAAACCAAAGAAGAGATGAATTTTGGTGTGCATGTAACTGTAGATGTTGCTGGACTTATTTTTCAGAAGTTCTATAGTAAAATCTTCCAACCAAAGGACCTAATGGAGAAATATATGACATCTAAAATTGCAAAATTGGAATTACAAACATAAAGGTCTTTGCCAGTCAAGTGCACAAATAATTGGAAACAGAAAAAGAAGTAGTTCTTTTCTTGACAAAACAATAATCAGACCACAAAGACCTTAATCATAACCTTTCATGTCACAGTCAATGTTCAAACTTGTATCTGTTTAATTTAGCTTCATGTAATATGGCACGATATGTCAATTTGTCATAAAGTTAATCTTTAAGGCTTTGATTAATAGATGCAACTTTTATAACTGAATTATTTATATTTCATGGGTTAGATAATGCATTTCAAAAATTAACATAAAACCATGACATGATGAATTTATCTACAAAATATCCTTTTCAAGGTTTAAACATTATATACATTGCGAAATTACGAACTCAAGCTTCTTGGCTGTTAAGTGGATATATAACAGAAAACGGATTTGGAGAGAGTGTAAAGAACATACTCTTTATAACTGGGTACTGTTTTTAGGTCGAGCACGCCTGTAGAAACATGTGAAAAATATCCCAAGTGCGACAGTAAATGCCACAGATCCTCCGCAACAGTTCTGAGGACATAAGTACTTTGTTGACGGTTCTGTGCTTGTGAAGAGGGTTTAGAAATACAGCTTTCATTACTGATTGTCACATAAAAATAGAAAATTAGATAATGTGTAATATTCTTCTGATGATAAGAAGCAAATATAGTTTGTATCATTTGTACTTACTCTACAGTTAGATTTTTCCTATTAGATAAACCAGGAGGAAGTTGACTGCTGATGTTTGGATTGCAACCGATAGACCTATAAAGTACACAAGTACTTTTAAGTTTTAACAAATAGAAAAACACTCCTTTAAGTTGGAAGATAAATATATCTGCTCCTTGCAGATGTAAATAAAATGAAAACTGTGATGAAAAAGGGAGTCAAAGATGAATAACAAAGAAATATCAAGCTTACAGTTTTGACAAATGGTGAAGTGAGGCAAAAGATTCTGGAAGAGACCCTGTGAAGTAATTCTTTTGCACGTCCCTGAAGACAGAAGGTTTACAAAATTTCAGAACCATAAAAACAGTAAGTTCTATGTAAAGCAAAATTATGATCTCAGGCCACAGTTAATCGTACAGTTCCTTTAACTCTGCTAGATCACCAATGACTGTAGGTAATGGTCCACGCAAATTCATAGAAGAAAGATTCCTGAAAGAAGTGATATTCTCTGTAAATTAGCATCTCAAATTTTGCAACTTAAGTATCTAAGAAAGAAAAAGTATGTACCACGCCATGATTATAATAATCATATAAAGTGTGAAAGAACCATTAGTGTAAAATCAGAAGGAATAAGCTTACAGTTTAGTGATGACAAAGCTATTGTTCCTCTCTTCACAGGTTAAACCTTGCCAGGCAGGAGGCATACAAGGGTCTCCATAGAATCTTTCCAACATCACATTTTCAGGGTTTTCAGTCACTAACTCTTCCTTTATTTTCACCACCGCATCCACTGCAAGTTTTTGCAGACGCCGATATTTTAATCCAATAGCAGAAAACCAAAAGAAGAGATGAATTTTGGTGTGCATGTAACTGTAGATGTTGCTGGACTTATTTTTCAGAAGTTCTATAGTAAAATCTTCCAACCAAAGGACCTAATGGAGAAATATATGACATCTAAAATTGCAAAATTGGAATTACAAACATAAAGGTCTTTGCCAGTCAAGTGAACAAATAATTGGAAACAGAAAAAGAAGTAGTTCTTTTCTTGACAAAACAAAAAGAAAGCCAATCATTTAATTCTGACTAAGCAGATTCTTACTTCCATTTCAGCGATCACCCAGTAAAGAAAAATATTCTTTATTTGCACTATTTTCGTATGCTGATTATATGCTTAAAGTATACATGTTATTTTTCTGTTGTACTTGTCTATTTTCCTATCTCCGGCTTTTAGTTACTTGAAAAAATAGACTAGAAATAGTTTGGTTTCTTAGTATGAAGGAAGTACAGAAATCTACACACATTTTGTGATGGTTGTAGGCTAACAGCTCTATAAAAATATGGTATAAATTCATCTTTGGGAGCAGGGGAAAATATGAAATGATTGTGAGAAACAAAAATAGACACGCATAACTGCACTGTTTCAGTAGCTTTCCGATGCACCTGGAAGATCTCATAGGCATTGCAGACTGGGCCATATTTTACTCCTGCCAAAGCCTTAATTAAAGAGATATTGAGATAGCCATTTGATTTGATGCTCATTGAAACTTCTCGATAGTTTGAAACGCTCCCATCTTGAAGAATATCAAACTTCTCAAACATTTTATTTCCATTCACATATATATCAAAGACTCTTTGACCAGATCGCACATTGGTATCAAGCTCAAGGAAAAAAAGAATGATTAGATAATCATCATGGCTCATGTCAAGATCAGTATGAAAAAATTGCAACTTTTCAGCATTCATTGCAGCAGTCTTGAGGACTTCAATAGGTACTGAACTTTTAGCACCTCGGAGAGAGACATCAGATGATCTTATAACATTATTCTCCCCTGAATTTGCATCAATACTCCAAATACGATCAGCTCGATCAGTTGGATATCTGAACGTACAAATCGATTTCTATTCAATTATATTGTAAATAATTTATGTGCAAGTGGTGTATTTGGTAGAAAAAGACAAGGGAAAGATTAAAAAGGAATACCTGAAAGTAAAATCTTTATTTCCCAGATCAACGCGGCCTATCAACTTCAATATAGAAGATGAGCTTCCATTAAGATAAATGGAATCATTTAATGGCCTAAGCTCAACTTTTGAAATGTAAGCATTTCCATTCCCTTTCAGTAAGCAAATATTTGTATGGTTCCCTGTAGCTACAAAGACAGCTTCAACTAGCTGAACATTGAGAGACGAATTGATCTGTGAAATAGAAGTCGCTCCAATGGACAAATTAAAGGCAGTTCCTTTCATGGATCGAAAAATAGGCCATTTAGGAATGCAGATCTTAAGATGTAATCCTGTCCCTTAACCGTTGGAAGATCAAAACACCACCTGTTTCGATGATCATTGCCAAAGATTCTAGCACTTACAGTGGAAAGATGACGTAGAAAGACCGGATACGTTATTGCAAATTCCCACACCGTCTAATAGATAATTATTCTTTATTTGCACTATTTTCGTATGCTGATTATATGCTTAAAGTATACATGTTATTTTTCTGTTGTACTTGTCTATTTTCCTATTCCCCCGGGCTTTCTCTTTAGTTACTTGAAAAAATAGACTAGAAATAGTTTGGTTTCTTAGTATGAAGGAAGTACAGAAATCTTTGTACAAAAGATATACACATTTTGTGATGGTTGTAGGCTAACAGCGTCTATAAAAATATGGTATAAATTCATCTTTGGGAGCAGGGGAAAATATGAAATGATTGTGAGAAACAAAAATAGACACGTACAATCTCGCTGCACTGTTTCAGTAGCTTTCCGATGCACCTGGAAGATCTCATAGGCATTGCAGACTGGGCCATATTTTACTCCTGCGGAGGCCTTAATTAAAGAGATATTGAGATAGCCATTTGATTTGATGCTCATGGAAACTTCTCGATAGTTGGAAACGCTCCCATCTTGAAGAATATCAAACTTCTCAAACATTTTATTTCCATTCACATATATATCAAAGACTCTTTGACCAGATCGGACATTGGTATCAAGCTCAAGGAAAAAAAGAATGATTAGATAATCATCATGGCTCATGTCAAGATCAGTATGAAAAAATTGCAACTTTTCAGCATTCATTGCAGCAGTCTTGAGGACTTCAATAGGTACTGAACTTTTAGCACCTCGGAGAGAGACATCAGATGATCTTATAACATTATTCTCCCTGAATTTGCATCAATACTCCAAATACGATCAGCTCGATCAGTTGGATATCTGAACGTACAAATCGATTTCTATTCAATTATATTGTAAATAATTTATGTGCAAGTGGTGTATTTGGTAGAAAAAGACAAGGGAAAGATTAAAAAGGAATACCTGAAAGTAAAATCTTTATTTCCCAGATCAACGCGGCCTATCAACTTCAATATAGAAGATGAGCTTCCATTAAGATAAATGGAATCATTTAATGGCCTAAGCTCAACTTTTGAAATGTAAGCATTTCCATTCCCTTTCAGTAAGCAAATATTTGTATGGTTCCCTGTAGCTACAAAGACAGCTTCAACTAGCTGAACATTGAGAGACGAATTGATCTGTGAAATAGAAGTCGCTCCAATGGACAAATTAAAGGCAGTTCCTTTCATGGATCGAAAAAATAGGCCATTTAGGAATGCAGATCTTAAGATGTAATCCTGTCCCTTAACCGTTGGAAGATCAAAACACCACCTGTTTCGATGATCATTGCCAAAGATTCTAGCACTTACAGTGGAAAGATGACGTGTAGAAAGACCGGATACGTTATTGCAAATTCCCACACCGTCTAATAGATAATTATCCGAAGTGTAAGTTATCGTTGTATGCGGGTCAGTATATTTTGATGTTGAACAGCACTGAATGTTCACAAAGCCTGCATGTTGATCATGAGATAGATGTTTAAGTACATACTACATAAACTCTAGAAAATTATTTATTGGATACGTATTTAAGAACTATATATTGTTATCTGTTGGGTGTTTGTACTTCCATCTCTTTATGCACTCCTTTTTTAATCTCTGAGTTGGTTTTCTTAATATCTTTTAATGGAATGCAAGGAAAATTTTTACTCAAATGATTTACTCAAAAAGCAAAATGTTAATAAATGTTCATATTACTTTTGTGAGATTTAGATCACATGCCTTTGACTTCTTTACTGACTTAATTCAGGTCCATTTCTGTTTCAATACCCATGTACTGTCACACTTCAACCTAATCCGTAAATTATCTAACGACTTTCTTGATTAATCAATTATCTAACGACTTTCTTGATTAATCAACAATCATGCTAATAGATAGAGAAATCCCATTATCACAATACTAAGTGCTTCAATTCAAGTTCATGTTTTCCCCAGTATTTCAACGCCCATGTTATATTAGAGCAAAATTTGAAGGGGAAAAAAAATTCGAGACAATTAGAATGAGGATCATAAAATTACCTCGTTGAGCAACTGACGAATTAAGAACTAACAAGAGCAACAGCAGCATCAAACATGGTAACATGATCATGGCAATCAATCAATAAAGCATCCGTCGCCGGCAGTGGCCAGGGCCACCACCGATCAAGAAACCCCCAAAGCATCCATCTCCGATCAATGGCTACAACATAAAAGTCCACTCTTCTCTCTTTCTCTCTCTCAAAATTTTTTTTTCTTTTTGTTTTTTCTCCTCTCTGTTGTCCACTGTAGGAACAAAGAGACAAGACGCGAACCTAAAAAAGAACGACAGAGTCTTCGAAGGGGAAGCTTCTTTCTACTGCTGCTAGTTTTACTTGCTCAACTGCTCCCCTAGTGTCAGCTGGCTGTTAAAATAACGGCTTCGCTCTTACGATTGATTTGTGATTTTTATTGAGTCCAAATAGATGCCGAGTCAGAGGAACTGTGGATTTCCCTGTTGAAAAGGCCAGGCCCAAAAGCAAAAGTTTGTGTTTCTGTTTGGCTAACTTTCAGAAAACGCTCTTAACTTTGGACAGTTATCAGATCACCCTCTACGACTTTCAAAATATCAGAAAAACCCCTTTAAAGTTTGGGGCTATCAGAGAACCACTTTAACTTTAGGAATTTATCAGAAAATCCCCCTCACAGCGCCAACCACATATTTCAGATGGGTGGGTAAAATTACACAAGAGATATCTTCGTCCATGAATACTGTAGTTCATGCTTTTAGAGGGTTTGAGAAAACCTTAAAATCAAAGGGGTTTCCTAATAACGCCTAAACTTAATGTGGGTTTTCTGATATTTTGAAAGTTATTCGGGGTTAACCGATCAGCCTCCAAAGTTAATGGCTTTTCTAAAATTTAGCTTTTTCGTTTCCAGTGGGTATTCTCATGTTGTGGTCAATGGGTTTTATGCATGATAGCCCTAACTATCCTCAGTATTACAGTCTATACCAACTTTGATGTTAGGAACTTGTATCCAAAAGATACTGTGTATTTATGGGACTAGCTTTCTGTAAGTTTCTTCCTTTTATGCGATCTTGAGATGTATTCTCGCTCAAACTACTGGATTATGAAGGTTAATAATGAGTTAGCTCTGGTTTTGTTCACTGCACGCCATAGATGTCGTTACAACGAGATTTCAACGGGCTTGTTTGCGGGATTGAGAGTGAGTAATCATAATTAGCAACCGCCATATTACTCTTGACTCTATTGGACAGATATCAGAATATGCTTACATATTAGTTACTGTCATATGTTAGATATCAGAGTGCTACCTGTTTTCATTAAAAAATACTGTTGTATCTAGTGGTTAAATGTACTAAAATTCTCATGAAGTGTCTTGTTACCAACTGAATTGCGATGTGCATAAGGTATTCGTTTTCTGTTCTTCTGAGAGCTATTTGGACTGGACCAACTGCAAGATCCCTCGTGCGATTTCCTTTTGCCAGTAATTTGGATCAACAGCTAACAACACTCAGAATGAGGATCATAAAATGACCTTGTTGAGTAACCGTCGAATTAAGAACTACCAAGCGCAAAAGCAGCAGCGAGCATGGGAACATGATCATGACAATCAGTCAATAAAGCATCCGTTGCCAGCGATGGCCAGGGCCACCACCGATCAAGAAACCCCCAAAGCTCCATCTCCGATCAATGGCTACAATACAAAAGTTCACTCTTCTCTCTTTCTCTCTCTCAAAATTTTTTTTTTTCTTTTTGTTTTTCTCCTCTCTGTTGTCCACTGTAGGAACAAAGAGACAAGACGCGAACCTAAAAAAGAACGACAGAGTCTTCGAAGGGGAAGCTTCTTTCTACTGCTGCTAGTTTTACTTGCTCAACTGCTCCCCGAGTGTCAGCTGGCTGTTAAAATAACGGCTTCGCTCTTACGATTGATTTGTGATTTTTATTGAGTCCAAATAGATGCCGAGTCAGAGGAACTGTGGATTTCCCTGTTGAAAAGGCCAGGCCCAAAAGCAAAAGTTTGTGTTTCTGTTTGGCTAACTTTCAGAAAACGCTCTTAACTTTGGACAGTTATCAGATCACCCTCTACGACTTTCAAAATATCAGAAAAACCCCTTTAAAGTTTGGGGCTATCAGAGAACCACTTTAACTTTAGGAATTTATCAGAAAATCCCCCTCACAGCGCCAACCACATATTTCAGATGGGTGGGTAAAATTACACAAGAGATATCTTCGTCCATGAATACTGTAGTTCATGCTTTTAGAGGGTTTGAGAAAACCTTAAAATCAAAGGGGTTTCCTAATAACCTAAACTTAATGTGGGTTTTCTGATATTTTGAAAGTTATTCAAGGTAACCGATCAGCCTCAAAGTTAATGGCTTTTCTAAAATTTAGCTTTTCGTTTCCAGTGGGTATTCTCATGTTGTGGTCAATGGGTTTTATGCATGATAGCCCTAACTATCCTCAGTATTACAGTCTATACCAACTTTGATGTTAGGAACTTGTATCCAAAAGATACTGTGTATTTATGGGACTAACTTTCTGTAAGTTTCTTCCTTTTATGCGATCTTGAGATGTATTCTCGCTCAAACTACTGGATTATGAAGGTTAATAATGAGTTAGCTCTGGTTTTGTTCACTGCACGCCATAGATGTCGTTACAACGAGATTTCAACGGGCTTGTTTGCGGGATTGAGAGTGAGTAATCATAATTAGCAACCGCCATATTACTCTTGACTCTATTGGACAGATATCAGAATATGCTTACATATTAGTTACTGTCATATGTTAGATATCAGAGTGCTACCTGTTTTCATTAAAAAATACTGTTGTATCTAGTGGTTAAATGTACTAAAATTCACATGAAGTGTCTTGTTACCAACTGAATGCGATGTGCATAAGGTATTCGTTTTCTGTTCTTCGAGAGCTATTTGGACTGGACCAACTGCAAGATCCCTCGTGCGATTTCCGCGGTAATTTGGATCAACAGCTAACAACACTCAGAATGAGGATCATAAAATGACCTTGTTGAGTAACCGTCGAATTAAGAACTACCAAGCGCAAAAGCAGCAGCGAGCATGGGAACATGATCATGACAATCAGTCAATAAAGCATCCGTTGCCAGCGATGGCCAGGGCCACCACCGATCAAGAAACCCCCAAAGCTCCATCTCCGATCAATGGCTACAATACAAAAGTTCACTCTTCTCTCTTTCTCTCTCTCATTTTCCCCCCTCCTTTCTTTGTTCACTGTACGAAACAAAGAGACGAGAAACAAACCTAACCAAACTGCTCCCAAAGTGTTAGTTGGCTGTTAAAATAACGGTTTCGCTCTTAAGAACTTTTTTTTTTGTGGTGGGGGGTTCCAAAATAGAGGCCGAGTCAGAGGATCTGATCTTTACAATGGAATTTACTGTTGAACCAGCCCAAAAGTTGAACTACAAATCCTATCAGAACCCCAAGGTTCGATAGGCCGCACATGGGGGCAGTGAGATTACCTCATTGCCCCCTATTTTTCAGGGTGGACGGATCAGAACCTCCCGCACCGTGCGGGAAAAAGTTGGAGTTTTTGTTTGACTAAATTCCAGAAAAATCCCCCTTAACTTTGGACGATTATCGGATAACCCCCACAACTTTCAATAAACTCCCTTAAGTTTAGGGGCTATCAGAAAACACCCTTTAACTTTAGGAATTTGTCAGAAAAACCCCCTAACAGCATCAACCGCAATTTAGCCTCTGTTTCCATTATTTGTCAGATGTATTCTCGCTCAAACTACTGGATCATGAAGGCTAATAAAAAGTTAGATCCAGTTTTTTCACAGCACGTCATCGATGTCGTTACTAAAAGATTTCAATGAAAAGCTTGTCGACGGGATTGAGAGTCAGAGTAATCCCACTCCCAATCTTAGACCCTCTCGTGTTTTGGAACACGAATATCAAAGAATGAATTTACATGCAAGTTTGTAATATAGCATGCTTAAAATTGTCAAGAATCTAAGTCAGTTAATAGTGTTGGTGGACGACATATAATCTTGTGTCGGGGTGTTAAGGCTTTATCATAATTGTTGACAACTTCTATACGTGACTTTTTTGGTTATTATAGAAGAATAGTTGTAAGTTTGTTGTCAATGGTACTCCCATTCTGCAAGCTGGCTTAGTAAAAATTCCCAAGGGAGCTTCTAACAACTGCAATATTACTGATTGCTCTTGACTCTACAGAACAGATATCAGAATTCTATATGCAATGTTACCAATTACTTGTCATGTGTTTAGATATCATAATGCTGGATGTTTTCATGAAGAATTATACTGTTGTTTCTGGTGGTTGGTTACATGTACTAAAATTCTCACGAGGTATCTTTTTGCAAACTGAATTGCGATGTGCATAATGTATTCATTTTCTGTTCTGACAGCTATTTGAACCAACTGCAAGATCCGTGCGATTTCCTTTTGCCAGTAATTTGGATCAACAACTAACAGTCCTCACTACTTAATACCCTATGCTACAATCAGATCAAATATAAACCTAAACCAACAAATGCATTTGTATGCATGCTGATTCATAAAATTTATATTTGATTAGCCAACAACAAAAGAAAAGGCCAAGCATTCACATATCTATTTTGTTTCATAGGCAACCGAGTGATGCAAATATCATCTCAGAAGCAAGACATAAAGTAGCCAGCAGGCAAACAAGAAGATAAATCATCAACAAACAAACTAAGAAGGCAAGCAATTGGTATGCTGCCAGGCCTGACCAAAAAACTGTTCATCACACGAGAAATAACATCTGCATCATCACCTCTAAAGAATTTGGCATACGAATACGATCCAACTCAATTCTTCATCTCACCCCTGATGTCACAAGTATTTAAAACTTGCTACCTAGGATAAAAAGGTGAACATCCAAGTAATAGGAATACAAGACAAATGTGAAATACTATACGTAGACTTCGAGAAATAAGACATCTAATTATTATAAGATACCTAGTCAAGTGATAGTTGAGTTAGGAATCAATCACACTTGCTGAATTCTTGGTTTTCAAAATCTGGAAATGAATTACACACTTCTGCCTTTTCAGTTTCCACTCGCTGCAGGAATGAAGATTATAGCATCATTCTGGCTCTTTTCGAACACTTTTTGATACTTGATCATAATATTTATCTTCCTGCTAATCTGCCCATTATTTGTATATCACCATGATCAACGATATAAAGGGTTTCCCTGATAATTTTCACTTTATCATTTAGGGAGACAGATAATAACACACGGTAGATCTCAAAATACACAGATACACACACACAGAGAGAAATGCAATGTTTTCTTGTATGAAGTAGAAGAGTTTACTACGTTTCTGATGTTTGTTGTAAGCAGTCTGAGATGCTTTACTCACAGATAAAATTCATTGACTGTTCTAATCCTGATTGTGTGTGGTTGTCTTGTTTCTGCAAAACAAATATCCCTTGCTATTAAAGTCTCATTCAGGTTATTCCTTATTGAGTTGAAATTAACTCCTTGTATGATTGTATCTATATCCGTTGTTATACAAAAGAACAAAATAAAGCTATATGTGTGTGTGTGTGTGTGTGTGTGTGTGTCTATATATATATATATATATATATATATATATATATATATATATATATATATATATATATATATATATATATATATATATATATATATATATATATATATATATATATATATATATATATACATGTTGCAAGATTCTTGAGTGTGGAACTCATGGATATGATGTGATTATATGGATCGTAATATAGGGTTGTAAATCATGGAATTGATGGGATCATAGACCAAAAGAGTAAATAATATTTATGTAACCTCAAATAGGTACCTAATACCCAGAATATCACGCATTGCACTTCACTCAAAATATTATTCCATATACGAATGTGAAACATTTGTCGCCTACTCTTTTGAAGCAACGCATTATTCCCTTTCTCCAGACACCGCTATAATTCATATAAAAATAATAAAGAGAGTTCTAGGTTTTGAATCCCATACTAGGTAAGTCTTCCTTCATTCTGATCTTGCTAACAACAGCATACCATGACATCACCACATCAAAGGGCTGATCCTGATAACAACATAACCAAGGTAAGTCTTCCTTCATTCTGATCCTATTCTGATCTTTTTTAACCTCTAATTTCATCATATTTGTGCAGTGGGAGGAAAAAGGGAAGAAAGCAATATCCCTAAACACTAGAGCAATCAACATAATATGGGGCGGTGAAGCCAGCAAAGACCGCTACTGGAAGAGAACAATCATAAAGGAAAGCGAAGATGAAGATTTTTCATTTGAAGTGGTGGAGCTGATAGGTGTTTATTGGCTCGAACTCACAGGAAAAATCCCTCTAAATTTGCTCAGTCCAGGAACCACTTACACATTCTCTGTTACCCTCAAGCTCACACCAAATGCTTCAGGTTGGGAGAATACTTTGGTGATATTTAGGCTTTATTTTCCTGGAGACACTGCAAAAGTATCTGCGGTGGACTTGTCTGGGTACTCGGATGGTGAGTGGGTAGATGTTCCTAATGGAGGACTGGTCTTCACCGTGCCTCAAGATAATAGCGATGGAGAGCTATCATTTGCTATTTATGAGTTTGAGGGTGAGGAATGGAAGAAGGGGGTAATTGTTAAGGATGTGAAATTTGTACCACAAGCAGATCTTAGGACAATCATCTAGACTCAAAAGAAGCTCTGGAACATATCTTTACTGTTTACTTATATATAGCAAACTGTATGTATATTAAACTATGAATAAAGATGGGTTGAGGTGCAAAGATCTAGCAGGCCAGTTGTTCCATCATTATCAAACCTCAGGTGCCTGTGTAACTTTTAAGATGTCTTATTATTTTAGTTTTTTTAGCTCATGGAGTGAAATATGATATTTTCTTTTAAAATATTTTGTGGACCATTGATTGATGCTAAAGATCATCAAATACTGAATGGTCAATTAGCTAGTTTACAACAAAATTTTCTCATTACAGTACGTGAGACATTTAAAAACATGGATTACTTTCTTGTGTTTTCCCCTTTCACTAATGACTTTTCTGAAATTATTTACCCTTCAATGCTTCTTATTGTAAAAAGGTTCCTTAATTTTACCTCCCAACAAATATTTCTTCTTTTCATTAACTTAGATCTGCTTGATGGTAGAACATAAATAAATGAATCAACTTAGCCATCGACATATGCGGGGCTAGTGAAGAGGAACTTGGGAGTTTAATGAGGATGAAGTCAGACAAATAGAACACCCAAGTTAAAATCCCTTTAAGGATGTACCTATTTCAACTAAACATAACAATCCTTTTATAAATATCATGATAGAATCTGGTCATGAAATAATACATAGTTTAAGTAGCTATTTAACACCCTTCACAATGGAATTCTATATCTTAACATGTAAAAAATGCTAATCAAGTAGCCAAGCATACCCTCTTTTGAATTTGACTCGAAGCTTTAATCAAACATGTTATGGAGCCTTTTTCTTCCCCTGAATTTATCCAGAATGTATCCCTTATGAGTCCAAAAATATTCCTTTAACTTTAAGGGGATTCATCATTTGAAGGGAAGTAGACTACTCAATAATTTCACATTTCAATTTCATGCTAGCAGTCTGTTATTGAGGGCATCCTTTTTCTCCCCCACTCGTCCTGCCGAAAACCGATATCGCCTAAATGCTATTACCCGATAAGGTTCCTGTAGAATCTATTCCAAAGACAAAACTAATGCATATAATACATTTTGAGACCTCAAGCTTCCTTTGTACTCATCTTACAAATTTATTCTATAGTAATCTAAAGGTGGAATAAATTCTTGAGAAGCTATCAAAAGCAGAAGGATGGAATAATAACTCTTTTACCTTTATGTGCACAAAGCAATATTCCATTTCCTTAGCTGTGAGCAAAATATGCTCATATCATTATGCCTTTTCCCAGCATTTGTCGTAATAAACACAAGAAGTTTCTCTTTATTCTTCTCCTTTCTATCATATTTAACCTTATTAAACTGATTGGACATAAGTTACCATCTGCTAAGAACTTATAAATCTCGAATCTTCATATAATTTCTACACTGTTATAATTTTTCCGACTATAGGAGCACAAAGAAGCTGCAGGAGAAAGGATGGGGAATCAACCATCACTAGAAGGAAGCTCAGCACAGGTGGCCGAGGTTTCTAAAGAAGAGACCAAGAAGCCAGCTACTGAATCAGCTCCTGATGTATCTAAGACTTATGAAGAGTTTAAAGGGTCAAATTCTAGGACTATAGCTGAGGTTTCAAAGGCTAACGAAAAGCCCTCAAAGCCAGTGGAAGAACGGAAGGAACCTGCAACAAATCCGAAGAAGATTCCACACATGTATCAAGCTATCATCAAGCAGGCAGATGACCCATCTGATGGTGGTCTCCTTGACAAAATCCAATCATCAGGGATATTTTTGAACAATAAAAAGCAGGCAAGTATCTGCATGCTGCAGTTTGGGAAACTAGAATTACAAATTTAATAAATTTTTGTGAGTCATGATCTATGTTACTTGAGTACTTCTATTAGCAAGCCATACCATTACCCAAACCTCTTGGACACTTTTGAATATGCATATGTTTATTCGGCCTATACTCAATTATATAATACATGGTTTAATTTAAAACACTTCTCATTAAACTTCTTGGATGTATATTCTACACTTATACATCTATTTCTTATATATTGATCTTTTGTAAATGAAAAAATAATATTGATCTTATGTAAATTATTAATTTTAAAGCATATAAATATACATAACATGTATGTATATATATATATATATATATATATATATATATATATATATATATATATATATATATATATATATATATATATATATATATATATATATATATATATATATATATATATATGAGCAAGGCTCATAAACTTGTTGATAGGAATAGTCATCCACCAACTTTTCTATCCATTGATGTTGCCTTAGGATCCGTGAAAGATATAAAGCCACTTTGAGATTTGTGTGCATCTTGATTTCACGCATCTCAAGGCAAGATCAATGGATATAAAAGTTGATGGACACTCCTCCCTATCAACTTAAGTTTATAGGAGCCTTGCTATATATATATATAGCCGTGTCCCCGTACCCTACCTTTTACAAATTTGCCGTGTCATGTACCCATACCGTACCCATGCAACCTACGTCATGATTGTGAGATGCTAGTAGAATCAACTATATCGTTAGCGGTAGTTGCACATTTTTCAAGCAATCTAATCAGTTTTCTGGCAAGAATAAAAGCTTTGAATCATCAAAAGAACTTACCAACATATTATCAGATATTGGACACATGTTTTGATTGGATATTTTTAATTTTCAAGGAGCTACACGTGTATTTATGCATAAACAACTAATGGATTTCATAGGTACATTTATCTTCTTCTTAAAAATTTAGCTCTCTTCTATAGCAATCTTGCCTACTTGGGAATGTTAGATTTGAATTTTCTTCGAAGTCAATTAATTCTTTTCTGACATACATATTTTGTCATCTATCTTGTAGAAATATTGGGTAGAGAAAAAATCTGGATGCAACTGTTTCATGCTGTTTGCAAGAGGCCTATTGATAACTTGGAGTGAGAACCAGAACTATTGGCAATGGGTCTCTCTGAAAGAAACCGGGTGACTTTCCTATTTATCTATTTACCAATAATCCTCAATAGTTATTATAATTGTTAGAATTTGTACTGTTTAATTCAACTGTACTAGCTTAAACTGTTGAATTCAATACTAAAAATTTTATTTTCCCAGTGATGAGGAGATCGAAATGGCAAGCCTCTTAAATGTATGTTGGCTAGAAGTTCATGGAAGATTCGAGACATCATACCTCACACCAGGAATCATGTATGAAGTTGTGTTCATGGTCATGATGGAGCCAGGATATGGATGGGCTAGGCCAGTTAACCTCAGGCTCAAGCTCCCGAATGGGTATGTGAAAAAAAGTGAACTATGCTTAATAGAAATTCCTAAAAGGCAGTGGACTGAGCTCAAAGTTGGAGAGTTCATGGCGGAAAGCAATCTGGCAGGTGAAATGGAGTTTTCCTTGTATGAGTATGAAGGGGTCACTGGAAAAGAGGACTTACTATTAAAGGAGCCGTTATTGACCAAAGAAGTGATTGAATTACATCGGCAATAAAACTCATGGATATGTAATATTAGTAGCGTATCTTTGAATGGAGTTTGGTACTTGCAAGCTACTTTATACTTGAATAAAATATCTTTCTCCACTTTAAGTTTGCAACTGTGTTTCTCATATATTTCCTTGACATTTGGTGGATGCTGTTAGAATTAATATAAAACTATAATCATCGATCCTCACCATAACTTGAGTTTTGGTATAATGGTTAGAGGGACTAAATTCAAGATAGTACAGGCGATTACAAAAGTTGAAGAGATTCTTGAGAAGCTATCAAAAGCAGAAGGATGGAATAATAACTCTTTTACCTTTATGTGCACAAAGCAATATTCCATTTCCTTAGCTGTGAGCAAAATATGCTCATATCATTACGCCTTTTCCCAGCATTTGTCGTAATAAACACAAGAAGTTTCTCTTTATTCTTCTCCTTTCTATCATATTTAACCTTATTAAACTGATTGGACATAAGTTACCATCTGCTAAGAACTTATAAATCTCGAATCTTCATATAATTTCTACACTGTTATAATTTTTCCGACTATAGGAGCACAAAGAAGCTGCAGGAGAAAGGATGGGGAATCAACCATCACTAGAAGGAAGCTCAGCACAGGTGGCCGAGGTTTCTAAAGAAGAGACCAAGAAGCCAGCTACTGAATCAGCTCCTGATGTATCTAAGACTTATGAAGAGTTTAAAGGGTCAAATTCTAGGACTATAGCTGAGGTTTCAAAGGCTAACGAAAAGCCCTCAAAGCCAGTGGAAGAACGGAAGGAACCTGCAACAAATCCGAAGAAGATTCCACACATGTATCAAGCTATCATCAAGCAGGCAGATGACCCATCTGATGGTGGTCTCCTTGACAAAATCCAATCATCAGGGATATTTTTGAACAATAAAAAGCAGGCAAGTATCTGCATGCTGCAGTTTGGGAAACTAGAATTACAAATTTAATAAATTTTTGTGAGTCATGATCTATGTTACTTGAGTACTTCTATTAGCAAGCCATACCCGTACCCAAACCTCTTGGACACTTTTTGAATATGCATATGTTTACTCGGGCCTATACTCAATTATATAATACATGGTTTAATTTAAAACACTTCTCATTCGCTTCTTGGATGTATATTCTACACTTATACATCTATTTCTTATATATTGATCTTTTGTAAATGAAAAAATAATATTGATCTTATGTAAATTATTAATTTTAATGCATATAAATATACATAACATGTATATATATATATATATATATATATATATATATATATATATATATATATATATATATATATATATATATATATATATATATATATATATATGAGCAAGGCTCCTATAAACTTAAGTTGATAGGGAATAGTCATCCACCAACTTTTCTATCCATTGATGTTGCCTTAGGATCCGTGAAAGATATAAAGCCCACTTTGAGATTTGTGTGCATCTTGATTTCACGATCTCAAGGCAAGATCAATGGATATAAAGTTGATGGACACTCCTCCCTATCAACTTAAGTTTATAGGAGCCTTGCTATATATATATATATATATATATATATATATATATATATATATATATATATATATATATATATATATATATATATATATATATATATATATATATATATATATATATATATATATATATATATATATATATATATATATATATATATATATATATATATATATATATATATATATATATATATATATATATATATATATATATATATATATATATATATATAGCCGTGTCCCCTGCATCTCTACCTTTTACAAATTTGTCGTGGTCATGTACCCATACCTGCACTCCATGCAACCTACATGATTGTGAGATGCTAGTAGAATCAACTATATCGTTAGCGGTAGTTGCACATTTTCAAGCAATCTAATCAGTTTTCCGGCAAGAATAAAGCTTTGAATCATCAAAGAACTTACCAACATATTATCAGATATTGGACACATGTTTTGATTGGATATTTTAATTTTCAAGGAGCTACACGTGTATTTATGCATAAACAACTAATGGATTTCATAGGTACATTTATCTTCTTCTTAAAAATTTAGCTCTCTTCTATAGCAATCTTGCCTACTTGGGAATGTTAGATTTGAATTTTCTTCAAGTCAATTAATTTTTCTGACATACATATTTTGTCATCTATCTTGTAGAAATATTGGGTAGAGAAAAATCTGGATGCAACTGTTTCATGCTGTTTGCAAGAGGCTTATTGATAACTTGGAGTGAGAACCAGAACTATTGGCAATGGGTCTCTCTGAAAGAAACCGGGTGACTTTCCTATTTATCTATTTACCAATAATCCTCAATAGTTATTATAATTGTTAGAATTTGTACTGTTTAATTCAACTGTACTAGCTTAAACTGTTGAATTCAATACTAAAAATTTTATTTTCCCAGTGATGAGGAGATCGAAATGGCAAGCCTCTTAAATGTATGTTGGCTAGAAGTTCATGGAAGATTCGAGACATCATACCTCACACCAGGAATCATGTATGAAGTTGTGTTCATGGTCATGATGGAGCCAGGATATGGATGGGCTAGGCCAGTTAACCTCAGGCTCAAGCTCCCGAATGGGTATGTGAAAAAAAGTGAACTATGCTTAATAGAAATTCCTAAAAGGCAGTGGACTGAGCTCAAAGTTGGAGAGTTCATGGCGGAAAGCAATCTGGCAGGTGAAATGGAGTTTTCCTTGTATGAGTATGAAGGGGGTCACTGGAAAAGAGGACTTACTATTAAAGGAGCCGTTATTCGACCAAAGAAGTGATTGAATTACATCTGGCAATAAAAACTCATGGATATGTAATATTAGTAGCGTAATGCTGGACTGGAGTTTGGTACTTGCAAGCTACTTTATACTTGAATAAAATATCTTTCTCCACTTTAAGTTTGCAACTGTGTTTCTCATATATTTCCTTGACATTTGGTGGGTACTGTTAGAATTAATATAAAACTATAATCATCGATCCTCACCATAACTTCGGAGTTTTGGTATAATGGTTAGAGGGACTAAATTCAAGATAGTACAGAGCAGTTACAAAAGTTGAAGAGATGGGTTTGCAGGAGTTATACAAAAGAGAAAGTGGGGTTCCATGAGTTAATGGGAGAGAGTAATGGAGAGGGATAATGGACATTAAGATAGAAGATGAACTATCTTCATAACGGCTATAGAATATATTCAATATGCCTCCTCAAGCTGGACGTTCTTGGAGTCGCAGCTTGCTCCGAAGTAATTCAAACCGAGGATCCGGTAAAGCCTTTATCATTATATCTGCCACATTGTCTTTCGTTGATATGTAAGAAACTTGAAGTTGAATCTTAGCAATGTAATCACGAACAAAATGAAAATCGACTTCAATGTGTTTGGTGCGAGCAGGAAACACAGGGTTGGCGGTTAGGTATGTGGCACCAATATTGTCACACCATAGAACTGGAGGTTGTTCAATTGGATACCCCAATTCGGAGAGTAGCTATCATAGCCAAATTAATTCTGCAGTAGTGTTGGCTAGGGCTCGATATTCTGACTCCGTTGAGGAGCGAGAAACTGTACGTTGTTTCTTTGCACACCATGAGATGAGATTGGAACCCATAAATATCACATAACCACCAGCGGATTTTCTGTCATCGGCACAACCAGCCCAATCGACGTTGGAAAATAATGAATAATACTAGAATTGGATCTGGAGATAGAGAGACCAAGATGAATGGTTTGTTTTAGGTAAGGAAGTATGCGTTTGACAACTTGCCAATGTTCATTTGTTGGATGACTCATGTATTGGCAAACTTAATTAACAGAGAAAGCGATATCTGGACGAGTGAGGGAAGATATTGCAATGCACCGACAACATGATGATATAGATGTGGGTCGTTAAATGTAGAATCCGTAGATTGGGAAAGATGATGAGATGGAGAAAGAGATGTAGAGATTGGTTTGACACCAACCATGTTGGTTCGAAGAAGGTCAGTGATATATTTGCATTGAGAGAGAAGAAGTCCAGATGAGGTTTTAAGTACCTCAATGCCTAAGAAGTAATGGAGGGAACCGAGGTCTTTTAGGGAGAAACAATTGCTGAGAAAAGTAATGAGACGTTGAAGAAGAGAGTTGTTGCTGCCGGTAAGAAGTATATCATCTACATAGACTAATGCATATAGATGAATGTTGTCTTTGATATAGATGAAGAGGGATGCATCTGTTCTTGAAGGAGTGAAGCCAAAAGACATAAGAGCATCTTGAAGCTTGTGAAACCAAGATCGAGGTGATTGTTTAAGGCCATAGATGGTTAGAGGGGCTAAACATAAGATGGTATCAGAGCAACCCAGGTTCAAATCCCACCGGCCACAAATTTTAAGCGGATTTTCTAAAAATGACATACAGTCCGCGCGTTTTATAAAAAAAGATGCCCAACTCGGGGCATATTAGAGTTAATATAAAACTATAATCATCGATCCTCACCATAACTTTTGAGTTTTGGTGTAATGGTTAGAGGGACTAAATTTAAGAGGTACCATATACTCTTTGGTGCCGTTTGGCAAGGGGTTAGGCGCAAAGGGTTAAAGAGAAGGGTTAACTAAGTTAATCCTTCGAGAGGGGTTAAAAATCATTCAATTCCGTTTGGATGGGTAGTTTAAATGAAGGGTTAATTTTTTTGTGTTTGGCAAATAATGAAGGGTTAAGGAGGTTATTTTTTTATAATACCAAGTTTAGCCCTATGGTAAATAGACGAACTACAAATAATTGTTGCATTAAAAACATTCAACTAAAATTTGTATTCATCTCAATCTTATAATTTTTATTATTTGTATAATATTTAACTAACTGACCGCTGAAATATATTAGAATAAGATGATAACGTATGATTATATTTCGATAAAATGATGATAATTCTTATTATGTTATAAGAAAATAAAGTATCATTCTAGCTTTAAGTTCAATGTCAAAAGAGAATGGCCTAACTGATGATTAGAAGAATTTATTCATTGATCTCAATAAAAATACATTACTCAAGAATAGAAGCTAAAATTTGCTCAACATACAATTAAAAAAATTGCTAAATTCATAAATATTAAAACATTTAACAATGTAAACTTATGATTACATTCAAAAGTCGGTCCCATTACATATTCTTCTGCAACACAAACTATTTATATCAATTATCCCATAGTTGAAAAGCAATCCGATTGAATTTGCTCACCCTTGCACTCTCATTCAAAATTGCTAAAACTTTTCATCCGGGTTCCACTTCATCGACAAATTCCTCAGAGGACCATACATGAATTTCAATTAAATAGTCATAAAAGAAGCTTTAATATTGATTGCATACTAGACCGAACTATTGGCTAATTCTCTAATCTAATCTAACAATTTCCCTTTGTACATTAAACATAGGAATGTGAGAAAACATTCCAATCAATTTATCTATGCATGTACCAAGGAACGCTCCCAATCTAATGTAAAATCTCTAAATTATATATAAAATTGACATACCTTGAGAAATTTTGATGATGCCTCGCCAGAATATGAAAGGCGGCTTGCAGACTTGAGCAATTGGGGAAAACGGAAGCGATGGGGAAAAAGGAGCGATGGGGAAAAATAAGGCGCAGAAGCGATGGGGAAAAATAAGGCGCAAAAGTGAACAGATTTTCCCTCTTCTAAAATTTTGTTGATAAAATGGAATTATTTGCTTTTATTTTGTTGAGATTCCTCTCTTTGCCCATCATCATCCAGGGGAGTAACTCTTACTCCGCGTTTTCACACGGAGTAGTAAACCCGTCCAACTGACGGGTTAACACCTATTAATTTCGGTTAAGGTTTTGTTAAGCCTTTGACCAAGTTAACCTGTTTGGCAAGTTAATGAAGGGTTAAACCCTCTTAACCCCTCAATTAACCTCTAGCCAAACGCAGCCTTTAAGTCTTAACAGACAAATATAGAATAGTTCCGTTAACTTCATTGCTTTATGTTAATATGTTTCATGATTTTATCACTTAGTATAACATAATTGTTGCAACTTTTGTTATAGACATTGAGCCTAACCAATAGCAGTGCTCAAATATTGGCCTTATTCAACACTTTGACCATATTTCCTGTAGTTTTGCAACTCAACTTCTTGCTTGAGCATATTCTAAGCCTTGCAAAATGCATTATGTGGAATGTTCATCCACATATCGCATTTAGTAGTCTACTAAGCTTGATTTTCTTATGCCCTCTATGAAACTCTACTTTATACTTAACTAAAGGTACTCTTTCATTTAGTTTGCAACTCCTCTTATATTTTTCCTTAAAACATTTTCTGGTTCATATAGACAACTACCAACTAGCACTCTTATTGCTTTCTTTTCATCATTAAGCAGATGGATATTGGCATCTTCTATTATTGGCATCAAGTGAACGCGGAAAATAAATAAGCATCAATCCTACGCAATGGTGGGTGCTCATCAATTGACCTGTAGAATTATTCAATCACCAAAAGTTCAACACTGTTCCCATAATTTGGCAAGTTAAATTTACTTTAGTTTCAATCATATCTTAATGGTTTAGTGGATGTTGGCAACCATCTCGCTCCAAATTTTCAACTCTTCTCATGGATGTCAAAACAAGGGCTTAATCAAATAGCAACTAATATCTACACTTTGTCGATAGAAATTTTCCACATGGTAATCTTCACACCTATCCCAAAACATATGAGCAATATACATAAAAGAACATAGTAAATTAAAATACCGGCAACAAAAGTAGATATGATAGTATGATAAAAAATAGGGTAAATTACACTAAACCCCCATGAACTTTTAGCATTTTGCACTAAACCCCAACAAACTTTCAAAATCACACTAAACCCCAATGAACTTTTTGGACTTGTAGAAAACCCCCCACGAACTTTCAGACTTTTGCAGATAACCCACAAACGGTGTCAGTTTACTTTTATGTGGACTAAAATACCCCACCTTAAAAAGACACTCCCACTTAAAATCTTATAACCCTTCACCTTTTTTCCCATTTGAAAAAAATTCTGAAACAAAAGGCATTGAGGGAATCGGTCGGTCTAGGGCTTCGTCGAAATTGGGGCTTTTAGAAGTTGAGTTAGTTTCCATTAAAAGGCTTTGAAACCGTGGTCCGGGCCCGATCTTAAGAGGAGAGTTGGGGGAAAAAAATAAAAACGAGAAATTTATGATTAGGACGGAATATATAGAAAAAGATCATTAATAAAATTTTAAATAAGTTAAAGGTTATTTTGGTCTTTTTTAGTCGCGTCATTGCACGCCAAGTAATGTTAGCACGGGGTTTTCTGCAAAAGCTCATTGGGGTTTAGTGTGATTTTGAAAGTTCGTTGGGGTTTAGTGCAAAAGGCTGAAAGTTTATGGGGGTTTAGTGTAATTTACCCTAAATAATATCAAAATCTTGCGGTTCATAACAATGGAGCAGCCATACCTGCCAATATTCAGCAACATTACAAGAATCGCTTCCATCTTCTCACCAGGGCAGGACTTCAATGCTACGTAATCTTTGCTAATCTCCACAATCCAACTCAAGCTTCCCAAAACCACTGCATTTTTATTATTGCCGCGACAAAGTACCAGAACAAAATTATGCACTTATCATTGCCATCCCTAATTTAAATAATCCATAGTCCACTAGCCCAAAAGATTGGATTAAAAATTTCCCTGCCAATAGCTTCAGCATTTGAGAATAGTATCCCAAGTGCTCATTTTTGACCAATTTTGGAAAGAAATACAGTTTTGATCTTTTTGAGAGATTTTGGCGAGGAGGTGGAGAGAAGAGGGGCGTTGGGCTGTGTAATGAGGAAGCACTAAACACAAGGACTGGGCTTGTGAGGAGGTCGGCTAAACATAAGATCAGAGAAAGAACCGGTTCAAATCCCATGCCACAAATTTTAAGCCGATTTTCTAAAATGATTACACAAGCAGAGTCCGAAGTTTAGCCTATAAAAAAAGGGCGCCCAACTGCATTAGAGTTAATATAAAACTATAATCATCGATCCTCACCATAACTTTTGAGTTTGGTGTAATGTTAGGGACTAAATTTAAGAGGTACCATATACTCTTTGTGCCGCTTAAGGGTTAGGCAAGGGTTAAAGAGAAGGGTTAACTAAGTTAATCCTTGAGAGGGTTAAAATCATTCAATTCCGTTTGGATGGGTAGTTTAAATGAAGGGTTAATTTTGTGTTTGGCAAATAATGAAGGGTTAAGGAGGTTATTTTATAATACCAAGTTTATCTATGGTAAATAGACGAACTACAAATAATTGTTGCATTAAAACATTCAACTAAAATTTGTATTCATCTCAATCTTATAATTTTTATTATTTGTATAATATTTAACTAATGACCGCTTGAAATATATTAGAATAAGATGATAACGTATGATTATATTTCGATAAAATGATGATAATTTTATTATGTTATAAGAAAATAAAGTATCATTCTAGCTTTAAGTTCAATGTCAAAAGAGAATGGCCTAACTGATGATTAGAAGAATTTATTCATTGATCTCAATAAAAATACATTACTCAAGAATAGAAGCTAAAATTTGCTCAACATACAATTAAAAATTGCTAAATTCATAAATATTAAAACATTTAACAATGTAAACTTATGATTACATTCAAAAGTCGGTCCCATTACATATTCTTCTGCAACACAAACTATTTATATCAATTATCCATAGTTGAAAAGCAATCCGATTACAATGTTGCCCTTGCACTCTCATTCAAAATTGCTAAAACTTTTCATCCGGTTCCACTTTCGACAAACCTCAGAGGACCATACATGAATTTCAATTAAATAGTCATAAAAGAAGCTTTAATATTGATTGCATACTAGACCGAACTATTGGCTAATTCTCTAATCTAATCTAACAATTTCCTTTGTACATTAAACATAGGAATGTGAGAAAACATTCCAATCAATTTATCTATGCATGTACCAAGGAACGCTCCCAATCTAATGTAAAATCTCTAAATTATATATAAAATTGACATACCTTGAGAAATTTTGATGATGCCTCGCCAGAATATGAAAGGCGGCTTGCAGACTTGAGCAATTGGGGAAAACGGAAGCGATGGGGAAAAAGGAGCGATGGGGAAAAATAAGGCGCAGAAGCGATGGGGAAAAATAAGGCGCAAAGTGAACAGATTTTCCCTCTTCTAAAATTTTGTTGATAAAATGGAATTATTTGCTTTTATTTTGTTGAGATTCCTCTCTTTGCCCATCATCATCCAGGGAGTAACTCTTACTCCGCGTTTTCACATGAGTAGTAAACCCGTCCAACTGACGGGTTAACACCTATTAATTTCGGTTAAGGTTTGTTAAGCCTTTGACCAAGTTAACCTGTTTGGCAAGTTAATGAAGGGTTAAACCCTCTTAACCCCTCAATTAACCTCTAGCCAAACGCAGCCTTTAAGTCTTAACAGACAAATATAGAATAGTTCCGTTAACTTCATTGCTTTATGTTAATATGTTTCATGATTTTATCACTTAGTATAACATAATTGTTGCAACTTTTGTTATAGACATTGAGCCTAACCAATAGCAGTGCTCAAATATTGGCCTTATTCAACACTTTGACCATATTTCCTGTAGTTTTGCAACTCAACTTCTTGCTTGAGCATATTCTAAGCCCCTTGCAAAATGCATTATGTGGAATGTTCATCCACATATCGCATTTAGTAGTCTACTAAGCTTGATTTTCTTATGCCCTCTATGAAACTCTACTTTATACTTAACTAAAGGTACTCTTTCATTTAGTTTGCAACTCCTCTTATATTTTTCCTTAAAACATTTTCTGGTTCATATAGACAACTACCAACTAGCACTCTTATTGCTTTCTTTTCATCATTAAGCAGATGGATATTGGCATCTTCTATTATTGGCATCAAGTGAACGCGGAAAATAAATAAGCATCAATCCTACGCAATGGTGGGTGCTCATCAATTGACCTGTAGAATTATTCAATCACCAAAAGTTCAACACTGTTCCCATAATTTGGCAAGTTAAATTTACTTTAGTTTCAATCATATCTTAATGGTTTAGTGGATGTTGGCAACCATCTCGCTCCAAATTTTCAACTCTTCTCATGGATGTCAAAACAAGGGCTTAATCAAATAGCAACTAATATCTACACTTTGTCGACAGAAATTTTCCACATGGTAATCTTCACACCTATCCCAAAACATATGAGCAATATGCATAAAAGAACATAGTAAATTAAAATACCGGCAACAAAAGTAGATATGATAGTATGATAAAAAATAGGGTAAATTACACTAAACCCCCATGAACTTTCAGCCTTTTGCACTAAACCCCAACAAACTTTCAAAATCACACTAAACCCCAATGAACTTTTTGGACTTGTAGAAAACCCCCACGAACTTTCAGACTTTTGCAGATAACCCACAAACGGTGTCAGTTTACTTTTTATGTGGACTAAAATACCCCCACCTTAAAAAAAAGACACTCCCACTTAAAATCTTATAACCCCTTCACCTTTTTTTCCCAACTGAAAAAAAATTTACCGAGCAAAAGGCATTGAGGGAATCGGTCGGGTCTAGGGCTTCGTCGAAATTGGGGCTTTGCCGAAGTTGAGTTAGTTTCCATTAAAAGGCTTTGAAACCAGCGGGTCTGGGCCCGATCTTAAGAGGAGAGTTGGGGGGAAAAAAATAAAAACGAGAAATTTATGATTAGGACGGAATATATAGAAAAAGATCATTAATAAAATTTTAAATAAGTTAAAGGTTATTTTGGTCTTTTTTAGTCACGTGCATTGCACGTGCCAAGTAGTGTTAGCACGGGGGTTTTCTGCAAAAGCTCATTGGGGTTTAGTGTGATTTTGAAAGTTCGTTGGGGTTTAGTGCAAAAGGCTGAAAGTTTATGGGGGTTTAGTGTAATTTACCCTAAATAATATCAAAATCTTGCGGTTCATAACAATGGAGCAGCCATACCTGCCAATATTCAGCAACATTACAAGAATCGCTTCCATCTTCTCACCAGGGCAGGACTTCAATGCTACGTAATCTTTGCTAATCTCCACAATCCAACTCAAGCTTCCCAAAACCACTGCATTTTTATTATTGCCGCGACAAAGTACCAGAACAAAATTATGCACTTATCATTGCCATCCCTAATTTAAATAATCCATAGTCCACTAGCCCAAAAGATTGGATTAAAAATTTCCCTGCCAATAGCTTCAGCATTTGAGAATAGTATCCCAAGTGCTCATTTTTGACCAATTTTGGAAAGAAATACAGTTTTGATCTTTTTGAGAGATTTTGGCGAGGAGGTGGAGAGAAGAGGGGGGCGTTGGGCTGTGTAATGAGGAAGCACTAAACACAAGGACTGGGCTTGTGAGGAGGTCGGCCCATTTTCTCCCCTGCTGTTGCTGGCAGTGGGCCAGAGGCAGTAAGGGTTAGTTTCTGAAAACCCCCTACATTTGGGGTAGCTGCAGATGAACCCCTCAACTAATTTAAGTCCCAGAAAACTCCCCTAAACTTTGGGAATGTTGCAGAGAACCCCCTTGAACTTTTTTTATTCTACAAAACTCTCTTGAACTTTGGAGTGTCTTACATAAATGCCCCCTGAACATTGAACTTCTCTTATTGGACCCCTTATTGTAATTTGATAAATAACACAAAATATTCTTGATAGAGAAAAAAATCTGAATTTATTTAGGGTTAATTTTAGATAACCCCCCGGAAATTTTGAGTATGTTACACATAACCTCCCCTGAACTTTATTTCTCACGTAACCCCCCCTAAATTTTGGGGTGTCTCACAATCCGAACTTTACCTTATCTCACCTAACCACCCAACATGTAATTTTTAAATAACTAAAATATCTTTGCGAGAATAAAAGTCACAAACTCTGTCACTTGTCATTCATAGGCAACATATACCTTCCCTAATTTTTTTTTATTTTTTCTTCTCAAGAAAATTTTAGTTATTTGTAAATTACATACGGGGGCTGGCGAGAAAATTTTAAAGTTTAGGGGGGTTTTGTGAGACACCCCGAAGATCGGGATGTGATGTGAGATAAACAAAGTTTGGCGGGGTTATGTGCAACACCCCAAACCTTTAGGGGGGTTTTATAAAATTAACCCTTTAATTATTTCTCGTTTGCATTCAACATATCCCTTCTTCCCTCAACATCAGGGTTTTACTTGAAGGGCGTATAGTGTGGTAAGAAATTGTTTAAATTGAGGGGGTTTTTACACCCCAAAGTTCAGGGGTTTCCTTGACTTAAAATAATGGAGGGCTCTCTTCAACACCTCCAAGTGAAGGGGTTTTTATGAAATTTACTCGTATTAAAATACTGTGGAAAATTTAATTAAATTGTTTATAAAAATAGGGTTTATCTACAATCTGCCCAATAACAAAGTGAAGAGAGCTGTACAGAGGGTAAAGCACGTGCCCTTGCGCGTGTTTCGGGGAATATGCCTCTTTCAGTTCCCTCCCAACATTCGCAGATGCTTAATAATAAAAATAAATGCAAAAATAAATAAAAACAAAGAAAAAAAAATAGAAAATAGAAAGCGACCCTCTCCCCATCTTCCGTCTACATTTCTTCTCACTTCCCCCCCTTTTTCTTACCAAAATAAAATCCTAAAATAATAAAACTCTCTAATTCGTTCAAACCCTACTCCCCAATCTGGTACTCTCCTCACTTACTCAATTTCTTTTTATGCTGTTCTAAATTCTTTTTTATATAATGCCAATGTGAAATGGATATGGGTTTGTTTGATTTTGGTATATTGCATTGCTGAAATTTTTATGAAGTGGTTAGAATGATTATGAGATTTGAGAAATGCAATGAACCCAGATGAGCTTTTTTGAAAAATTTAATGTATTTTTGGGTGTTTTATGGGTCTCTGATTGAATCTTTTGCCTTTTGATGGTTGGTTTACCAACTTCAGCGACGACTCTCAAACTACCAGATCCTCATATAAGTGATTCTTACTGCAGTTGTGTTGTATATTTGGAGATCTTAAACTTTGATTGCTGTGGGTGTGCATTCACCTTCCAATGTCCAACTGCAAAATTGACATGGCCCAAGTGTAAATTTTAGTCCAGTACCCAGTGGAATTGGAGTCTCATCCATCAAAATACTGAAATGGTGAGATTCATTGACTCTGAGCCAAAATTTCCCCCGAAGGCAGCAACTGATACTTCTGTATAGTCACTATAGTACAGTAGCACTTTGTATAGTGGTTACAATTTAAGCTAACCAATTAAAAGATTTTTTTTCTTTTTTTTTTCTGGAGATAAAACCAATTAGAATATGTGATTTTGCCTTTCTTCTGGTGATGTCTTCTGAGTGCCATTTGCTTTTCGTCCGCACTAACTGAAATCACATCCTATTTAATAAGCGATTTTTTAATCTTCTGTTCATAATATTAACCTAACTTTGCTTATTGTCATCTTGACCATTAATATTAACATATGTAATTAACACTATCTAGTTCATCTTATTTGTTATTTATGTGTCACAAAAATCTGGATCTTTATTCACAGGCCACCAAGGCACCAACATTTACATACACAAGTTTAGCCTTGTTTTTCATTTGGAACTTAATATTTCAGGCAGTTTCTCGTCATTCATGAGTTTGGGATAAATTCTATAAGATAGGCAGCTATATAATTGCGGTCTTATATGTGAAGAGATTAGTTATATGATTCAGATACGAATCTAGGGTTTGTAAGAAATCAAGTAAGCAGTAAGATGCATTTTTTTTCCCACTGCACCTAGAACAGGAACTGCAGCACAACAAGCAACAGATGCAAATAAAAATAGGATATCGGGAGTTTAGAGATAGCTGGAATTAGGCAAGGAGGTGGGAAAATAGATGGATGTTTGCTGGGAACCTGCTTTGCGCCTTTTAAGAGCTGCCTAGGTGTGATATGCAACAGATGCAAATAAAATTTAGATATCAGACAAGTAGAAGATAGTTTTAGAGATAGTTGGATATTAGGCAAGGAGGTGGAAAAATAGGTGGATGCTTGCAGGGGACCTGCTTTGTGCTTTTTAATAGCTGCCTAAAACGTTTCTTGATATGAGAAGGTGCAGCGACTGAAAATGTAACGAGTTTCATCTCTTAAGTTATAGTAAAGAAGTGAAAAAGAATTGACTAAAGTGGTTGGTTCTATCCTTCCTATTATTATAGAGGCCAAAAGAACCCTAGACATTTTCTTTAGTCAACCAACCTTTAGGGCTTTCTAGAAGATTTTACTAATTCAACTTTGAACCATATCTACCCTCTGAAGTCAAAGCTAACCATGCATATCAGCCCAGTGACGGAAACTTCATCATCAGCTATGTTCCTCAACTCTTTCGAGTATTATTATTTTGGCCTAAACCCAACCTCCACATCTCCATTTAGTTATCTAGATTCTCTATTATAAACCTGCAAAAGATCCTTATATTCGTAATCATAGAGTTGTCTATCATATCAGTAAAATATCATTACTTTAATGAACTACTCATAATTACATGTACGGGCTATTTTCAGAATCTCCAGGACAGAATTTAAATTTGTTGACTACCTGCTTCTGAATCCTGATACATACGATTGGAGGTCTGTATATCATTCTCGTTTGGTGTACAATCAATCAACTCCTCGCTGCATATCCAAAAAGGGATAAAAATATATTTTTCTCACAAAGATAAAAAAATATCCCTAAAATCTCAATTCCACACAGTAACAAACTCAGATGGAGCTAAGATTCCACATAAATCTAGTACTATAATAAAAAATTACATAAAAATCATC